>JAVSCE010003637.1:0-63966 GCA_032199065.1 Smutsia gigantea | reverse complement strand
ATTTGGATGGTCTGCTTTCTTTGCTTTGATTTTTTTTTTCTCTGGTGACATCTTTTGAGCCTTAGGTGTGCTTCCCTCTAGAGCAGTCCATTTAAGATATCCTGTAGTGGTGGTTTATGAGACGCAAATTCTCTTAACTTTCGTTTATCTGGAAATTGTTTAATCCCTCCATCATATTTAAATGATAATCGTGCTGGATACAATGTTCTTGGTTCGAGGCCCTTCTGTTTCATTACGTTAAATATATCATGCCATTCTCTTCTGGCCTGTAGGTTTCTGTTGAGAAGTCTGATGATAGTCTGATGGGTTTTCCTTTGTAGGTGATCTTTTTTCTCTCTCTAGCTGCCTTTAATACCCTGTCTTTATCTTTGATCTTTGCCATCTTAATTATTATGTGTCTTGGTGTTGTCTTCCCTGGGTCCCTTGTGTTGGGATATCTATGAGCTTCGGTGGACTGCGAGACTACTTCCTTCCCCAGCGAGGGAAAGTTTTCAGCAATTATTTCTTCAAAGACACTTTCTATCCCTTTTTCTCTCTCTTCTTCCTCTAGTACTCCTATAATGCGAATATTGTTCCGTTTGGATTGGTCACACAGTTCTCTTAATATTCTTTCATTCCTAGAAATCCTTTTATCTGTCTCTGCCTCAGCTGCTCTGTACTCCTGTTCTCTGTTTTCTATTCCATTAACAGTCTCTCGCATCTCATCCATTCTGCTGGTAAGCCCGTCGATCGCTTGTCTGATTTCTGTATTGTCTTTCCTCAGTTCCCTCACTTCCTCCCTCAGCTCTTGCACATTTCTCTGTAGGTCCATCAGCATGGTTATGACTTTTATTCTGAATTCTTTTTCAGGGAGGCTGTGCATTTCCATCCCTTCAGACTCCCTCCCTGGGGTTGTCTGGTTGATTTTGGTCTGAACCATATTCCTCTGTCTTTTCATGGCTCTATAATTTGGTCACTGATAGTTGCCACGTATGTCAGCTGGGCTCTTTAAGACTTTAAAAAGAGAAGAAAAAAAAAGAAAAAAAAAGAGAAAAAAGAAAAAAAAGAAAGAAAGAAAGAAAAAAAGAAAGAAAAGAAAAAACAAAAAACAAAAAAACAAAAAAAATGCCCACCGGACGTAGATTCTGTGGGAATGCTCTAGGTGGCGCTATTGCCCCACTATTCCACAGCTGTGACTGTGCCACTCTGCAGAGCCCTTTATCACTCTGGCAGGGGTGGAAACGAATAGGAGGCTATTGATCTCAGTGAGAAGTGTTAAGTATGGCTACGCTTCCTCAGTCGCCAGCTAAGGCGTCTGAAACTCCCCAGGACTCCCAGCCTGCTGTGCTGAGTGTGCTGGGGCGTTCTGGTTCCTCCGCTGGGCTCCTGTCTCTTTAAGACCGCTGAGGAAAGCGCGCAATTTTTTTTTCCTTCCCGGAGCCGGCTGCAAGCCCCGTGGCGCGTTCCCTGCTCGGATCCTGCCCCTCTGTCTCTCCAATCTCCGCTGCACTGCGCGATGTGGGTCAGCGCTCCCCGCGCAGATCACCAGGGCTGGCTACTTCGCGGGGTGCACTTCACTCCCTCCCGGCTCTGAATCCTCTCCTCCCGCCGGTGCGCTGGGGTGGGGGAGGGCTCGGGTCCCGCCGGGTCGTGGCTCCGGATCTTACCCGCCTCTTGGGGTGCCGAGTCCTCTCGGGTGTAGCTGCATGCTGTGCGCTTTCCTGTGTATTCTCGTCTCTCTTTTAGGAATAGATGTATTTTCTGTGTTTTTGTAGATAAATATAGTGTTGGGAGGAGATTTCTGCCGCCCTGCTCACACCGCCATCTTCCCAGAAGTCTCAAAAGTCTTGATTTTTAAACCAAAGATTTTCTAAAACCTTAAGGTCTAGTCTAAACCAAATTAAACTTAATCTGGTTATCTAATCAAAGAAAATTTTTTCCATTTTTAAATTGCTATTTTTTAAAATCTTTTAATTACCCATTTTATAAGCTTTATATTCATATTTGTCTGAAGTTCTTATTTTTCCAGTATGTCTAAACCAAAGTTTCAAGTGTTGGTACTAAATAGAAGCAGAACTGCAGGAACCCCGAAACCTAAAATACATCCTGAAGTAGAGTCTCCTCCCGAATGGCTGGTACCTTACCCTCCCCCATGTTATCTTGAACAGGCAGCAGAACCTGCTCCAGCCCCTGAGCCACAACCTGCTCAGCCGGTAGTACAAGAAAGGGAAGAGGAAGGGCCCAATGCTCCCCCTTTACCAGCAGCAGCAGGGGGCCCAGCGGCAGGTACCAGAAGTCATAGAGGGGTCCCTCCTGGGAATGGGCCAGATTCTACTGTAACCCTCCCACTTAGAGTTTATGGCCCTCCCGTGCCGCCACCCGTAGTCCAACCCATGCAGTATTGGCCATTTTCTTCTGCAGATATATATAATTGGAAGGCTAATCATGCTTCCTTTTCAGAAAATCCTGTAGGACTTACTGGATAAATAGAGTCTCTCATGTTCATCCACCAACCCACTTGGGATGATTGCCAGCAACTGTTGCAGTCTCTTTTCACCACGGAAGAGAGAGAGAGAATCCTGTTGGAAGCCCGGAAAAATGTTTTAGGAGACAATGGGCAACCCTCCCAACTTCCTCATGTGATAGATGCTGGATTCCCGCTGACTCGACCCAACTGGGACTTCAACACTCCGGAAGGTAGGGAGAGGCTGACTGTCTACCGCCAGGCTCTGGTAGCAGGTCTCAAGGGGGCTGCGCGACGTCCCACTAATCTGGCTAAGGTAAGAGAAATTCTTCAGGGGCCCACTGAACCGCCTTCAGTTTTTCTTGAGCGCCTTATGGAGGCTTATAGGCGCTATACTCCTTTTGATCCCACCTCTGAGGGACAGCGGGCAGCCATAGCTATGGCATTTATAGGGCAATCAGCTTCTGATATCAAAAAGAAGCTGCAGCGCCTCGAAGGATTGCAGGATTTTACTTTACAGGACCTAGTGAAGGAGGCTGAGAAAGTGTATCACAAAAGAGAGACAGAAGAAGAGAAAGAAGAAAGGCAGAAGAGAGAGAGAGAGGAAAGGGGGGATAGAAGAGACAGAAAACAGGAGGAAAACTTATCTAGAATTTTGGACACAATGGTAGGAGAGAAAGAAAGAGGATTTCAAGGGCCTAAGCAGGTAGGTAACCTGAGCAACAGGGGCCAGAAGACAACGAGAAGCATGGGCAGACCACCCCTTGACAAAGATCAATGTGCCTACTGCAAGGAGAGAGGGGAAGTAGCCAGGGGAGTTCTCACCCAGGCCTTGGGACCCTGGAAGAAGCCAGTGGCATACCTGTCAAAGAAACTGGACCCAGTGGCCAGCGGATGGCCATCCTGCTTAAAGGCCATTGCAGCAGTCGCGATCCTGATCAAGGACGCTGACAAACTAACTATGGGACAACAGGTGACTGTAATTGCTCCCCATGCCCTAGAGAGTGTTATCCGCCAGCCTCCTGATCGGTGGATGACGAATGCTCGCATGACCCACTACCAAAGCTTACTGCTGACAGAAAGAATCATTTTTGGCCAGCCTGCCCTCCTTAACCCCGCTACCTTACTGCCTGAGGACACTGAAGAGCCAGTTATTCACACTTGTGCAGACATACTGGCTGAGGAAACTGGAGTCAGAAGTGACCTCACAGACACCCCCTGGCCTAACGGTACCACTTGGTTCACGGATGGCAGCAGCTTCGTAGTTGAAGGTAAGAGGATGGCTGGGGCTGCGGTAGTAGATGGAGAGCAGACGGTGTGGGCAAGCAGTCTACCTGAAGGGACCTCAGCTCAGAAGGCAGAACTCACAGCCTTGATACAGGCTTTGAGGCTAGCTGAGGGGAAAGCCATCAATATCTACACGGATAATAGATATGCCTTTGCCACAGCACATGTACATGGTGCCATCTATCGGCAGAGAGGATTACTGACATCGGCAGGTAAAGAGATTAAAAATAAAGAGGAAATTCTGAGTCTATTAGAGGCAGTGCATTTGCCTAAGAAGGTGGCCATCATACACTGCCCTGGGCACCAAAAAGCCACCTATAAGATAACTAAAGGAAATCAGTTGGCTGATCAGACAGCAAAGAAAGCTGCTCACGGAACCCCAATATTGCCAGCAATGAGTGACTATGAGACAGAGCCCAGCCCTGAGGGATTCAGTATACTAGAGAAGATGGCAAAGTCATGAATCGCCTAGGGTACACTATAGAGACGCCTCAAGGATTAAGAAAGACAGAAGATGGGAAAATCATACTCCCCCCCAGGGGGAGGCTAAAGAATATGTGGAACAGCTCCACCGGCTCACCCATCTGGGGACCAAACACCTAAAGAAGACAATAAAATCGTCCCCCTACTATGTAATTAGACTTCCTGAGGTTGTCAAGGCTGTAGTTAAACACTGTATCCCTTGTGCCATGACAAATGCAGGTTCCAACCGACACCCCCCTGGACGAAGATTGCGGGGTGATTGACCTGGAGCCTACTGGTAAATAGACTTTACTGAAATAAAACCTGCCAAATATGGAAATAAATATCTACTAGTTTTTATAGATACCTTCACAGGATGGGTAGAGGCATACCCAACTAAGACAGAAACTGCCAACATAGTGGCCAAGAAGATATTAGAAGAAATTTTTCCCAGGTTTGGAATCCCTAAGGTAATCGGATCTGACAACGGGCCCGCCTTCATTGCTCAGGTAAGTCAGGGACTGGCCAAACAACTGGGGTTTGATTGGAGATTACATTGTGCATATAGACCCCAAAGCTCAGGACAGGTAGAGAGGATGAACAGAACTCTAAAAGAGACCTTGACTAAATTAGCCTTAGAGCCTGGCGGGAATAACTGGACAGCTCTCCTTCCCTTTGCCCTGTTCCGGGTAAGAAACACCCCAGGGCGATTTAGACTGACCCCCTATGAGCTTTTATGTGGAGGACCCCCCCCTTTGTGGAAGCAGGAGAAATACATAACCCTGATGTTGCTCTTTCTCAATCTTTGTTCGTCCGCCTAAAAGCCCTAGAAGTAGTTCGCCAGCAGGCATGGGAACAACTGAAAGAGGCCTACTCCACTGAGACACCATTGTCCCTCACCGGTTCCAAGTGGGAGACGCTGTCTACATATGCAGACACCGAGTTGGAAATCTCAAGCCTCGGTGGAAAGTACCCTACCTAGTCCTGCTGACAACTCCCACTGCAGTGAAGGTCGAAGGAATAGCCGCCTGGATCCATGCCTCCCACCTAAAAGCTGCACCAAAGGCAGAGAAAGATGAGTCCTGGCACATGGAAAAGACTGATAATCCTCTTAAGCTTCGCTTACGCCATCTCGGAGTAGCAGTTGGAGTAAGTACTGGAACTGCAGCTTTGATACAAGGGCCTCAGCACTTCCAGATGTTGAGAGCCGCAATAGATGAGGACTTACGAGCCTTAGAACAATCTATCTCCAAACTAGAGGAATCCCTGACTTCTTTGTCTGAAGTAGTATTGCAGAACAGGAGAGGGCTAGATTTGTTGTTTTTGAAGGATGGTAAACTGTGTGCTGCATTGAGGGAAGAATGCTGCTTCTATGTAGATCATTCTGGAATTATAAAAGACTCCATGTCTAAGCTGAGAGAAAGATAAATGCCTGCGGGAACAAGAATCTTAACAAGGATGGTTTGAAGGATGGTTTAGTAAATCTCCCTGGTTTACTACTTTAATATCTTCCCTTATAGGACCTATTCTGATTCTGCTTCTGTTACTCACTACTGGCCCTTGCATTCTGAACAGATTAGTAACTTTTATTAGAGAACGGATTGGTGCAGTACAAATCTTAATGTTAAGACAACATTACCAGTCCGTACCTGATTCTGAAAAAGAATTTTATGATAATACAGAATTCTAGTTCTATGATTAGAACTATGCATAAGAAGAAGTGGGGAATGAAAGGACCAAACTAACGCCATGACAGGCCCCAGAAAGCCTCAGAAATCAGAGGGCCTGAGTTTCAGTTTCCCCGAAACCACCTGAAAGAATAGGAAAATTTTAAGTTGGCTCTGACCCTTGGCCTGAGTCATAAAAACCAGCCTGAACACAATGACACAATAGCTTGCAAACCCGTGCCTAGGTAATCCTCCCCAAAACTGATAGATTGTGAAGATAAAGCCCTGTGAGACCCTACTGTGAAGATAAAGCCCTGTGAGACCCTAACTGAAATATTTTTGCTATCAAATCATCAGCAGACCTCCCCCTCACTTCCCCCTGGTTATAGTCCCTTTTTCCTTTAAAAACCTCCTGTAATTTCTGCTTGAGGTTGGACTCCCCTGCTCCTGCGTGAGTTATGAGTCTTGACCCCAGTGCGCTGGTGGAATCAATAAACCTCTTGCTGTTTGCATCAAGACCGGTGTCTTGTGAGTATTTGGGTTGCCGTTCATCCCGGGGCTGAGCAGGGCCTGTTTTCTGGGTCTTACAGTTAAACTGTAAAATTGCATGGGTGTCTGCCTGTCACTTGAGGCTTTACCCGGGAGGGCTACAAGGTGGGAGGTCCTCAGTTTCTCCCACCCCTAAACCACACACACACACACACACACACACACACAGTCTTAACTTTTGCCAATCCACTATTCTTGAAAGTCTTTTATTTACTCCCAGTCCAGTTTCATTCCTTTGGCTCTTCCGATGGAGAGGAAAAATTTTCTGATGAACTAACTCAGAGAAAGGAGACCTTAACATTGCTTAAAACTATTCATATTTGCATTTTAAAAGTGTCCAAAAGTAGTTAAATTAACAGGTTCCTGCCTTACAACTGGATAGATGGTAGTCACATTCACTAAATAGGAGACAGAAAAGAAACAGCTTTAGGCTAGAGTCATGGGTGGGAAAAGGATGCCTAATTCCATTTTTGGTCCTACAGAGTTTAGAATGTGTTTGAGAGAAATAATCATGTACAATGAGTTGAAAGTAAAAAGTGTTTCACAGATGAGAAATCAGAATTGTAGATATAAATCTTTGGGTCATTTGCATATCAATGGTAGTTGAAGTGTGCAAATGAATATTGCCTAAAGAGAGTTTAAATTGAGGAAGAGAGGAAAGGTGAAGCCTTAAAGCACTCCAGCTTGAGAATGGATGATTACTGGAGAATGAAACTGCACAGGAGGCTGAGAAACAGCGGCTGGAGGGCATGGGAAGGCTAGAATAGGATGCTGCCATGGAAGCAGAGGCATGAACACCGAGAAAGTAAGTGAGACAGGTCATGGCAAATGACATGTCAAATAAGGTGAGGACTGAAAAATGTAATTTGGTTTATCAGAATGGGGATGGATCGGTAGCAGATTACCCGAGTTAAAATCCCACCTCCTTCATTGACGTCATCTGAGCAGTGCTTATCAAAGTGTGCTTTGTGGACAAGAGGGGATTCAAGAGACTCTTTCTGGAAGACTTGTGAGAGCAAAACTACTTACATAATATGTCAAAACATTATTTGCCTTTTTCACTGTGTTGACTTGCACAAATGAAAGTAGTGGCACTGACATGTATTATTATCATTGTTCTTCTCTACAATCCACTTACAGTTTCTTAAAAAAGCCAATTTTCTTTAAGAATATTATTGATTAATTAGTAAAATATATTAACCTTATTACAATTTGATCCTTCATAATACAGAATAAAAAGTGTAAACACTGCCAAGACCTGCATATCTCAGTGAACCAACATTTTCCAAACGATGAATGCATGATGATGCAAAATCCTACATGGGTAAAAACAGCCATTTGATATGCAAAATACTCCGGTGAATTCAAACATAACAGACTATGAAAATTTTATTGACATGATTTTGGACTCAACATTGAAATAACCTTTGGTTTATTAAGACAGTCTTCCATTTCCCAACTAGATATTTAAATGAAGCTAGAATTTCTTTGTATGCTTCTTGCAAAACATCATATCACAACAGATTGAATACTGAAGAAGATATGACAGCATAGCTGTCCTCTACTAAGCCAGGAATTAAAAATATTTCAAAAATATGAACAGTTTTACTCTTTTCACATTGTTTTTGTGTTGGAAAATATGTTTTTCATAAAGAAAGTATTGTTTATGTTATCTTGCAATGGCTTTACCATTGTTGTTTAATTAATAAATATTTAATTGTCTCAATTTTATTTTCAAATATGAAAAACATCAATAAAGTCTACATAAATGAAAGGTCTTTGATATATTTGATAATTTTTAGAGTAAAGGGTATCTGCTGAAAAAGTTTGAAAATCACAGGTTTTGAGGATAAAATGAGATAATACTTATAAAGTATGAGTTAATTCTTGCAAAGAACTTAGCACTCTCAAAATTCTATATGTGTTGATAAACACGTAGATGATAAAAACTACGTGATAGATAGAAAAATAGATGATTGGTAGGCAGAAAGATAAATGCACAATCATTGGTTACACTAATAAAGTGTTTTGTGTGACTATGAGGATGGAAGCTGGATTTAAATATATAAAAGAGAGAGGGAGATATTTGGAAACACAAACATCACCCACAGGCAAAGTAACTTTCTGCTCCCTCTGGAGTTTGATCCTGTATGAAAATAGTTGTGTGTTACTCCATTCACTATCATGTAAATGTGACAATAACTTTTATAAGAAGAAACAGGACAGAAAAAAATCAATGAAAGAAAAACCAAAGACTTTATAGAGCAGTGTGATCGAGACAGAAACCTCAATGAGAATTCCTAAGATAAGTTAGTGCTTCAGAGAAAGAAAAACACTATGAAAAACAGAACATGGAAACTTCATTTTAAAATAAAGATTGCTAATCTGATTTTTCTCTGTGAGAGAAATCTGTTTCTTCTCTTTATCTTAACAGAGCACTTGAATGTGCCTGCTGTTTATAACTAAAAAAGAAAGTCATAGACAAAAAGCCTCTTCCTCAAATCTATGAGTCAAAAGTTGATCTGCAAATCTATCAATAGACCCTAAAGACATGTGAAAACCTGTGAAAAGAAGATGGCTTATGGTACATGTTAAATGCATTTAGGGGGAAGTAGGTTACACATAAATTATGTATTTGGCAGCCTGGAACTTTAACACTCCTGGGTCGTCAAGGAGCAGGGGTGAGGAAAAGAAAAAGAAAGGACAGTGCCCTTAATTTCTTATGGGAAAGGAGTCATTAATTCCTTAGGAATCTGGTGAAAGGTATGGATACTCATCCAGAAAAACTTTCATGGTCACAGGTTTTTAACATAAAATTTCAAGGGACCATACACCCTTCCTACAGATAATCGATGGACCTTCCAAAGGGTCATGGACCCCATGTTAAGAAAGATTAGAATCAGAGAAAAAATTTTAGGAGCAAAAATAATGCTCCTTGGCACCATTCTTCATTAAGTTGCTCTATATATTAAACACGCCATAAGCAACTTCTGAGTGTCTGGCATATAGATGAGGCTTAACAAAGGAATAAAACTTTGTTTTTTTTTAATTGAAGTTTATTATGAATAAACTTCTAGTCATGGAAAGAAGCACCTGTTTGGCCCAGCTTTATTACTTCATATAAGTGGAAATTAAAATCTAGAGATGTTAAAATTCTTGCTCAGAGTTACAAAATTGATCACAGAACTAGCTGACCCTTCTCACTCTCTAATTATTTTAGCCAGCTCTCCTAGAAACCGTTACATCTGTTTAGTGTATATAGATTAGTGTCCCTGCTGTTGGATTCCAAGTCTGGGAACATACATTATCAAAATTGGAAGACCATGAAATAAGGGAAGGGAGATGTTTTATCTCAGGAAACTAAGAATACACAACTGTAGAATAATATTTGGTAAGATACAATTAAACAGCATCAACTGCAACCAAGAGTTCTAGAAAACAACATCTTAGGAATGTACCATACATGATGGAGGTGCATAAATGGTTGGATCAGTTATTCACAATTATAATCACTTGATTACAAAATGCCCTGTATCAGCCAGAGTCACAGAAGAAAAGAGATTCCATATCAAAAGGGGTAATGGAGAAGAGTTTACCTAAGGGATGATTTACAAGTATGTGGGTAGTGTTAACATAAAGCAATAAAGGATAGTGCAGATATTAGAGCTATCCTAGAATTATACACAGAGCACCATTACATCCCGTAGGTGAAGGAGAACCACTGCGAAGGAATGAAGCAAGGTGAGAGCTGTGGGACTAAATATTCCTGCTCACTCTCCTTTCATGCTCTAAGCTCCTGCCAGCACCTCACTTGGCCAAACTAGAAGCCAGAGAGCAAGTACACGTATTGATGCAGTTCAAAATGATAACTTCTCAGGGCATAGAACCAGGTGGAGAATGATGGATCTGGAGGGACAAATGGAGAATGCCTGGGAAATTCCTGGAGCACACTGTTTGCTCCTCACGAGCTATAGGAAAGTCAGAGCCATTCCTTGACCACCCACTAAGTTCTGTACACGGATCACATCCCTAAGGAGAGCCAGTGGACAGAGAGAGCATTGGCTTCCAAATTCACTATGACACTATGACACCATATTCCCATGTCACACTAATGCAGTGTTAGAAATCACCCTAAACTAATGGGCTATGGAAGGAATGCACGGATCTCATACTGTGTTTCAAAGTCTAACTTCACCAGGCAATCCTAGGAGATCAAAAAGTGCTTCCTAAGGAGCTGCTGCCTGAAGGAGTAATGCTCAGCAGTGCAGTGTCCCAAGAGGCACGCTAGATGATAGAACTGATGAATAAATTAACTGACTGAGGAGGGAAGGGAAGAGTCTACCCCCAAGATTATTACTTGGTACTCTTCAAAAGGGGCCACATGCTTATTTACCAGTAGCCCCTTGGAATAGCTTTCTGCTAAGGATGCTGGGAGTTCAAGATTAATAAGGAAAAGCCTTTGGAAGCAGCTGACAGAACTGTCATACCCAGCACTGACATCTAGGGAAAAAATCTGCCTAAAAAGTACTCAAAAACCTAAGACAGTCAATAATGCCTAGAGTAAAAGATGGAATGCAAGGACCCATCTGACTCTGTTTTGGGGATGAGAAAGGCCTTAAGCCCATAGGGCATTGTGCATTTCCCTATTCCTTCCAGTGCACTGGGGAACACGGTAAATTGGAATACGAATGTAACCCATATTGTTTGAATATCTCTGGTAGGAGGACAAGAGCTGTCCAAATGCCTATTTAGACAAAGAGGAAAAAATTTAGCCTGTTAGTGATTTGGAAACCCAAATGGATACTGAAGTTCAACCTTCAGATTGCCAGCAGTAAGAGGTGCATTAAATAAGTTTATATTTCGTTTCACTTTGTAGTCCTGACCTAAGTCAAAATAAATTTGATATTCAAACTGAAGCATAATCCCTCATTGCTATTCTTATTTTAAACTTGTATAACCTCAGTAAATTGTGCAGACAGGTGCTTAATGAAGCCTATATTTATAAACAATATTTTTCTTCACAGAAGGACTCTAATTCATCTCTACTAACTGGAATCAAGTTTCCTGATCAGAGCTCCTCTGGCCTTCTCTAAGCCATATGCTCAGCGTATATGGAATCAATTCACTTCCACTATGCCAGCTGTGTTCTCATTATGTAAAATGCACTATAGTTTGGATAGCATGCTTGACACAGATTATTCCAGGGTGGCAAAGGTATTCCATCAAATGTTTATGTGCAAACATGTGAGATGAAATTGAAGATGGGGACAGTCAGCCTAGGGTTAGGTTATTTGAACAAGTGGATTTCAGAACAAAAACAATTTCTCATTGTAAATACAATTATTTCCTAAAAATGTAGGAGGGAATGCTCTTTTTACCAAATTTCACTGTCAATGGAAAGCACTGGTAATCATGAAGAGTTATATGTTATATGCATAGCACAATACAGTTTGCCTAGCTACATCTAAGATACAGCAAAAATCAAGGGAAAAATTTCTATTCTGAGATCGAAACAATTTTTCTTAAATCCTGTGAGTCAAATTTTCAAAGGTAATTTAAGTAGATCTTACTAATGTTTAAAATTATTCTCTTCACCTCACTTCAAAATTATGCATCCCTTCCCCATTACCACCAAACTGTGGCATGTGAATCCCGGTTCCTTTCTCACACCGTTGAATTTAGGAATGGACATGTGATTTGTTTAGGCCAATGAAGTTCACTTTTGAGCAAAAGTTTTAAGAACCAGCATGTGAGCTGCCTGCCACGTCTTTTGCTTCCTTCTGAGATAACCAGGGGTAATGTTCTAGACAGAGGCTGATCTATCATCCTAAGTCCTGAAGTGAACAGGGTGAAGCGGAACAATAAGTGACCAGTGATGAATAAGGGAGAAATAGTTTGGTTGTAAACCACGTAGATGGTCAGGTTGTTACCTCAGCATAATCTAATCTCTCCTGTCTGTTGTAAGAACACATCGAAAACTTCACATAGAAAACTCAACTTTCTAGTCCACCCCCTCCCTGTTAATGAGATTTTAAATAGCTTGTGTTCTTTGTAGTACTTCCAAACTAGAGGATGGATCCAACCAAAAAGTTCAAAAGAAATTACTCCTTTTATCTAAAGACACTTAAAATAATTCACCCAGGGAAAAATATATTAAATTGGGTATGGTTTTTGTTGTTTATGCTCCTTATACTAGCAAGCAATTTCTTATGAAGCAGCTACAAAATGTTTACAAAATAGCTAAGTATAAGAATAAGATGGCAGTCATCCTCAGTGTCACTTAGCACCAGAGACCTAAGGATTAAATAAAGGTCAAAGTCAAATAAATGCTAAGGAGCCAAAAAGCTGAGATTTAAATTCAGCTTTGAATTTTGGTGGGTGATTAGACTCCATTCTGAGAAGAACTGAGCTTTCCAAAGCTAGGGATTATTTACTCTAACTGCACAAGAAATAAAATATCCAAAGCAAGTTCTGATAGAAAAAAACAAGCTTCTAAGCAACAAGAATCCATTTGGAACTCAAGATTTAACCACACTAATATGGTTACGTATATTACATATATTATTCAAGTCTTCTCTTAAACAAATCGAAGATAAATATAGTCACGTGGAAAAGTATAAAGAATACATCCACAGGAGTCAGATACAAACGGGCCTAAATTCCGTCTTGTCCTCTTTACAAACCACATGATCTCAAACACATTATTTAATCTCTGTTTCCTCTTTCATGAAATGGGAATAATAGCTACTCATAGGTTTGGAATAAATGTGAATCATGTCTGAAATACAGCTATGAAAAAAATAAATACAACATTACATGGGGTAACTTTATATTGATTTATATTTATTTATATATACAAAACTATATATTTTAAAATAGTATTTACTAAATACATTAACTAACTAAAACATTTATGTGGCACTCTCTTTGTGCCAGGCTGTATTATAGGTACCTAGGATATATAAGTAGACAAAATTCCCTGCCTACATGCAGCATGCATTATAATAAGAAAAGACAGAACTAATAAGAAAAACGACATAGTATGTCAGGTGGTAAGAAATGCCATTTGAAAAAAAAAATTGAGCAAGTTTGGAGAATAAAGAGTGGGGTGTGGTATGTGTTGCAAATTTACATAGGATGGTCATGTAGGCTTCATTGACAAAATTACTGTTAAGCAAAATTTAAAAAGCTAACAGGTAGATGTAGTAACAAAATATCTTCTAGAAGAAGGGCTAAATTCAGTGTATTACTTAGCATTTTAGGAAGCTAAATATTTATTCATAGATGGAATGAAGACCATGTATCCATCTAGCCTCAAAATTTTTCTTTCATAGTGGTAAGGTGCAAAATTACTGAGTAGCAGTCTGTAGACTTACTTCATGGCAGTCTAGAGAGAGGAAATGATATGCTCAGTTAATCTCTAATATACAATTTCCTTACTGCAGGGAGAGAGCAGAATGTAGTAAAGAGTTCCAGAGAAGTACACTCTGGAGCACAATGCCCTTTAAGAAGGATGCATGGTATCAGTTTATATGAGGTAATATATGAAGAAGAAGCAATTGTGAAACTGCTTAAGGGAGAATCCTATATCTCCAACATTATGAGAATCTTAAAAAAACAACACACATATGAGAGAAAACATAAGAGTAAATACGAGCTCTGAACTTCATTAGGCAGCTTTCTTTCATCCTATACATTAAACTTTACTGGGTCCCAGACTGAATCTTAAACTTACTGTATACAAGGAGATGATCTAGATCCAAGGGGGAAAAAAGTCACTAAACATATTAGATGCTCCCAAACCCTCCGTAGCCCACATTAAGCCTCATACCTCTTAGCACTGAAATAAACTACTTTGTTTCACCCATTCCAACCCTCTCACCACTTGAAAAAATACAGTGGCTGAAGGATTTGGTGACCTCTGGGTGAGGGAGATATTCACAGGCTGTATATCTGCAGTCTTTCATCCTGAATATCTGGCTCAACATAACCACGGAGAAGTCAGTTAAGGTGGTACTTCAGAGGCTAAAAGGAACAGGCAGTGTAACACTCAAAATTGATTTGCCTCCTGGGGATCTAACTCTTCTGTAATGCTCATTAAAACTTAACTTAAAATTTTAAAGGGTTTAGAAAACCCTTTTAAAAACACTTTCCAGTATGACCTCACTCCAACTGACTGTCCTGCTTAGTTAAGCTTACTGTAGAGGGAATGGAATTTCTCTGGATTGCAAATAATAGTATAGACAAAGGGAATAATTAAAATGCTTTTACTTGTGATAGAATTGATTGAACAAGCATAGAGGTTCCAAATTTCCCTAATTAAGATCTGAAATGGCTTCTACATTCGTTTTTTGAAACCAGGGGGAATTCTCTTGAAATGAACAAATATTTCATATGGCTAAGTATTCATTAAAATGAGCAATAGGGAATGAACAGAGTATCCAATATCAAGAGGAAAACTATAAAATGGAAAAGGATGAATAAATAAATTAATAATCTAGGGTTTTGGCACCCTGACCAAATAGTCACCTGTTGTTCTTGTTTTTCTAATTATTCTTCCTGTAATTTACTCAGCTGTGCCTGTAATTCTCAAGTATGCACAAAGTTAATACAGGAGTTAGGGTTGTTAAGGTCAGGCTGTTTATTTTACTTAGAACCATTTGAATAAAATATAATACACTTTTCTTTTTTTATAAGAAATTTCAAAGAACAAGAGACTTAGCACTTTCTAAAAAAAAAAAAATGTAAATACCCATGCAACTGATTTGTACATTATGTTAGGTACCACTTAGCACTTCTTTTGTCTTTCTTCCTGACCCAAAGTGTTGAATTAATAGGTGAATAGCAATTCAATTCAAATTTGGGAAATTTATTTGCCGATATTAATTCATAGTTTTAAGAAGGATGCTTAAAGCACATTAAAGCAAAGCTTTGTCTTTAAAAGTTTTTTTTAAGTTTTATAAATAAAACTAATAAAAATAGAAAGGTTCATAAATAAAAATCTTTTAAAAATATAAAAGTAAATATAAATATAAAAATAGATACCAAAAGAATGTTTTATAGACAATTTTCTCTAAATGGAAATTGTTCTTCACCTAATTTATATTCAAACATAAAATTATTTTACAATGTAAAAGATTAAATATCTGCTAAATACTATAAGTATAAAAAAACACACACACAGATATTCCCAATATTATATCAACTGAAGTACCCTATAAACAGCATTTTCTCATCAAACACAATGCACACACACACATTCACACTTAAACCTTTCGTATGGATATGATCATTAGAACAATAAACTTGTATTGCCTAAGGAACAATTCAATTCAAATTTAACTGTGTGCCAGATATAAAATATTTCAACAGTGAGCAGTATTTGTTTAACCCAGATGCTTATATTTTGCCTAAATTTTGCGAATATATAGTGATAAGAGGCAAAAATGGCCTGTAGTGATGTCCTCTTGATAAGATAGCACCTGGAAGATTTTCCCACTCTTATCAGATGGCAAATAAACATTTCACAGGACTAAAACTTATGCTAAAATGGGAAGATGTGTTATATTTTGTTGTCTCAAATAAGGAAGTTAAAGACACAAGTTCATACAAAAGAAAGATTATGCTTCATAAGCATTTTTTACCCTCAGTGAACACAGAGGCATCCTGATCATGTTTTGCAAGACCCAAATCACGTAAACTACAAATCAAAGCAATCTCTTTGGAATGAAAGTTATTTGCTATACACCATGCTCCTAGCACTCCCTTTATCTTACTTTTTCATAATGTTCTATATTCTTTTTCACCAACTTTTTCATAGGAGTTTTGGTAAAGTCTGAGAGCAGTCATTAACTAAGAACCAGTAATTTAAAGGTCAGGAGACTGAAAATAAGCTTTTCTTTTGGGGATGCAGTTATCAACAAGAAAGGCAGACAGAAAGACAGAAACATATTTTGAAAGCTATGTCCTACAAAGAACACATTCGTTTTGAAAATTTTTGTCATAATACCTGTTGGAAGCAAAACTACATTCAGTCCTACTTCTCTCAAATAGAGTGTACAGAAGAGGGAGTCAATAAAATGCCTTGCCAACAGGATGTAGTCGAACTGTGGCAAAACTATATTATAATTGTTTTCTTAGTTATATAATTTGGAGACACACAAAATATCAACTCTAGAAAGAAAAAAACACATTTCAATTCCTTATCTAATTAAGCAAAAAGATTTGTATAAATTAGCTTCAAAAGCATGAACAATCGTTTCTCTAGCTTTTGGCTCTAGAGGTACATAGATAAGGAACAATTTAATTTCAACTTATTTGAACTTCTTGACAAATATAGAATATTTAAATGTAGGAGGTGTTTAACTCAGATCTATGATACTAAGATTTCTTTAATGCTAAATCAGAAGACAAATGAATCTGGAGACCTGCAATAATCAGGGAGATTTGACCAACAGGCAACCTGTAACAAACAAATATACTTTTATTACTTTTATTGCCTCCTCATGTCCCATGAGTTAGGAAACTAGTTGTATATACAGGATATGTTTCTGGATGGTGATAAGGACTACAGAGACTTACCGGGTCAGTGTAAGCACGAGTGGTGCTACTTGCAGAGAAAGTTAATGTATGGAAATTAGAGAGCTTGGTCTGTCTGAAAACTGGGTTAGAATGCCAATGGATGGAAAAAAGAATGACCTTCAAACACAAATGGGGATAGTTTTAAATAAGGAGAGCCGGGCAGTGTGAGCAGGAAAATAATTATTCACAACTATGTGCTATTCACCAAAAATAAAACACTGGAAGGAAATCATGTTTAGATAAAAAGAGAAAGAAAATTTCTGCATTTAGTGTTAGCGTTCCATTTCTTGCAAGGAAAAACAAATATTGTGTTTCTCATCATATAGTTCAACAAAGCCTACAGTTAATTATATCTAAAAAAAGTTATTAAAATGCCATTGGACCCTATATTTTATTCTTATTCATATTATTATATATCATGGATAGAGTTCTCAACTTTCTTTAAAATTAAGATTAATGATTCTCATTCATTACCCTATCTACCTGTTTTTGGAATGACCTATAAATAAGATGTAAATATAATTCATAACAGAGAAATGTTAAAGGTACTACAGAATTACTGCCATACAATTTATCAGAGAAATGTACCACATGAGTCATTCATTTCCTGCCATGTTTTGCGTGGTATTCATCCACAGTACAGAAAACATCTGTCTCTACATGCATAAGACAAAGGCATGTAAAACAACAAATAAAAGTCTTTACATAAAAGAATCAAAGTACATCATGAAAAGATGGTGGTTCAACATAAGGCTGCATATAATTGGGTGCTAATGTGCATGTAAGATCAAATGCATGCATTTGTGCCCTTAGCAAACTATAGCAATGATAGTTCTAGCAGTTCTACCATGGAAGGAGTGCCTGGCAGTCATATCACGGGTGGCCTCATCCTGCATTTCAAACTAATATACAGATAGTAACCAGAAAGCAATGTTAATAAATTGAAATTTGCTATTGCTTGTTGAATTTTTATCTGTTACTTAAGAATGAAAGGATTGTGGAGGAAAGAATGAAGGGATGGATAGTTTAAAATCAGGGCTGTAAGAAAGGAAACAAAGGCACTCCAGGTTACTGTAGTACCCTGATTCGCAGGCTTAATTTTCTTAATGCTTAGAGAATAGATGTCACATTAACAAATATACATTCCTCTGCTAGCATTTGTGAGTATTCTTTGCATTCAGTTCAGAACTATCACCACCAGGCACAATACCCTCTGGATGCCAGGGCAGTCTGCTTATTTGGAATTCTTCAATTAGGCATCTTAATTGAACCTACAAGGGTAATGGAATTTGGAATATGGAAGCAACAAATCATTTGGGAATAAAAATCTCAAAACAACATTTCACCTAATTATTATCCATACTTCATTCTGAAAGTTACACTTGTGATACTATTGCATCAATCTGCATGGTTTACTAAAACACACTTAAGAAGTGCCTAAAGGCCCTTTATCCTTTAAAGTGTCAGTTCAGGGTTGTCCATTTCCCATGAGATAAATGATGTCAAACTAACGTCCTAAAACAGTACACAGGAAACAATTCCTTTTTTACATGAGGTCATGGGTGAATCTAAATGTCATAAGCTGATTTCCCCATTGATCAATTAAAGTGCTGTACTTGACCCACTTTAAAAATATATATTCATCATTAACTTTCCAATATAATTTACATAATAAATACATTATATTACTATAAATTATATCTACTTTTAACATTTTGCATCCATGACATTGCTCAACAGACTGCTTCAGAGCACATATTTGTTAAAATATTCATCAGGTTAATGTATTTTCATTTTTGAGAAACTCCTGTCCAAATGTTTATGTATCAATGTATTACTCCCCACATGTAGTTTTTATGACTGGTTATACTCTAGTTTCCCCCCAAATAAAAAAAATATGAATGTTTAATGTAATAATTTCTGATTCATATTTTCTAATTGGATCTAAAAAACATCACAGTTTATTTAAAGCCCTTCATATCATCAACATTTCTTATTTTACTCTTGATGTCCATAGGAAAGGCACCACAAATGGAAAGGAGAAGGAAGCTTCCCTCCATCTTCTTAGAGCCCCTAGGAAGGTCTGGAGATTAAACTGACAATGACAGAATGACAAAAGAAAAGCATACAAATACACTTAATATACTTCTTATGTGACACAGGAGCCTTCATAAGGAAATGAAGACCCGAAGACACGGACAAGTATTTCATGCTAAGTTTGACGAAAAGTGGACAGTTATGGAGAAATACGATAAATCAAGGAGAATGAAGTAAATGTAGTAAACTAGGGCGTACTTATCAAATCCTGTAAGGATTCTTCCTAACCTCCCTTTGTCTTTGAAGATAAGGATGCTCCTTTTCTTCTGGGATAGGGAGGGCACCTCTCTCATGAGAGTTTTCTAACCTGTTTCAGGGGAACAAGCAGGAGAAATGTCAGAGTGATCTTCCTGCTTCTATAGTTTTCTCAAACTCCTTCAGCTTACAATATTCAATATGCTGAGTCAGTGCCGTAGTTCTGGAGAGGCGCGTCCTGAACCCCATCACCAATCACAGCTCAGAGCATAATTGCATTATCACTAATTTCATACACACAGGATTCTAAAGTCAACTAGAATTTTCAAACTAGTTATGTACATAGGTGTGGACTAGATTGACCATATGATTTATTTTCTAATCCAGGCTATTTTAGAGTGAAAATGGGTGCTAATAATAGTTACACAGCTAGCAAACTTGTAAACCAGAAAGGAAATATGGTTACTCTGATAAACAAATGGGTTGATTGCAAAGCAAAATATTTGTTTGGTATGTGCAGAAACATTTCAAGTGGAATCAGCTTTCCAAGGGAACTTACGAACTGAGGAAAACTAAAAAGTGACAAATCATTGCTTTCTCCAGCTTTTAGTGTTTATAACAGAGACATAAAATCAAGACATTGTGAAAAATGGTACAGGCAATGATACCATCTCTCATCCCTCAGTCAGTTCATAAAACATTCTCATTTTGAAACTGTTTTAAAGTAGGAAAGAAATCTTTACCCAATTGTTTCATTCCTTCATTTTGGCAATTTACAGGTGACACTGAGGGAATAAAGGAAATCATCCTGAACATTTTAATTACTTAATGTGACCACTATGTGATTACATCTAGATAATGAATGATGATATTCTTGGGAATCATAATTGTTATAATATAAATTAGTTAACAATTATTTTAAACTTAAAACCATTCTTCTCTTGAGAAAAGAAAAAGTCAAAATTAGTAGGAAAGTACCTTTGCATCTAAAGCAAATAACAAAAGTTCTGCTATCTAAAGATAGGATACAGGAACTGGAACGAGGGTGAAAGAGTGGAAATGTAAAGACTTAAAAGGGTATCTTATTTGCCACCTGTGTCTTGGCTGTCCCCAGTAAGTGTGATTTCTGTCTTAGAAAAACTGCAAGGAATCAGCAAGAGCTGGGTGAGGATGGTCCTGATAGCATTTGGGGAGACCTAAAGTGAACTTTCCTCATTATAATGCTAAGATCTCTCCCCAAGTAAGAGCTAAGACCCAATTAACATAACATGCAATATATAGAGAAGTGTGATCAACTAATGCACCTGGGTTGACTTTTCCCGCCTTCATATGTAATGACAGCTCTACAGTCCACTTTCCTAAATCCCATGGCTTTTACAAAGAAAACTGTGCCCACCCTATGAGGAAATCCTGCTTTGGAACTATCCCCAATGTTTTCCTTAGTTGTGCCAAGCAACATAGCTTGTTCCTAGCTGAACCTTACTTGGTATGACTTTGGCTAAAGCTCAAAGGCAAACCCATTGCATTTGGTAACAGTTCATAATAATTTACCTTGTCTCTTTAATCTCTTAAGATAAATAGACCACATAAAACAATGCCCAGGACACTGTAAATAAGATTGTTCACTTTAAAAAGCATATTTAAAAAGTCCTCTACACATCAAATACAATTAACAAACACTGAATTTCCTAGAAATTCATGTATCTTTTGGCAGAAAGACTTCAGTTTCTATCTAATTATGAACATCTAAAAAATAAGTGGAATCTTTAATTGAAAATATTATAGACAATTAGGGATCTTTAGCGCTTTCCTGAAAACGGATTTCATTAAAATCTTGTAATATTATCTAAAACACCAGCATATCATGTATTAATGCACAAAACCTATTAAAATAAGTGGCATAAACTGACATGGTGAAATAACCTTGCAACTCACCCCACGATTACTGATGACAGCAAGCCTGTGCCATGCAATGCTACAGACGTTTTGCCAGGCATATGCTTTGGCCACAGTCTGATTCCTCTTTCTTTCAGGCTGTTGAATAAAAATACCAACTTGTTATTTCTATTACAGAGAACAGAGATCAACAGAGGGATCAGGAATTGCACACCTCTCAAACTGGCCAACTGTTACAAGTACTGATAACTTATGGTAAAAAGTGAAACTAAAGTAAAGTGAGGTTTTGAATTATGCTGCCTAACTACACTCAAATGCAACAAATGTAACCTTAATCTAGAAAAAGTAGTTCTCACAAGCACAATATACTTCTGATGCTATATATATTTATGGCTCTGGCCCCATCAATTCATCATCACTTTCTTCTACATATCAAAAGGCCAAAATACAATTTTTGACAGGTTATATATTTTGGAGTTCTTACTTTGAATAGCTAATTTTAGGAAGCAGTTATTTCTGCCATTTCTGAATGAAAATACATCTAATAACCACTACAGCATGGTTTTCCCAAAGCATATAGTATGCTCACTTTAAGCAAGTCAGCCATGTATTACCAGCAAAAGTTAGTACACCTGTTGTCACTGATACTATTCCCATTTGTGGCATGTTCTAACTTTAATGATTATACCAACTTTTTCTTTTTTTCTTTTTTAAATCAGGGATGACCTTGCTTAGGAATTTTATCAATATTTAGAAAAAAAAATTCACAATGCACACAGTGCCTTTTTTTAAATGAAGTCTAATCAATTTTTTCTTAAAAATATGTTCTTTTTTTGCAACAAGTTTCATGTTCTAAGCACCAAAGAAATATGCACCAGAAACACAGGTAGTGAATTCAGCAATCATAAAACAGAAGAGTAGTTTGTGAAAGATGAAGCACAGAGGTAGTGCAATGTTCTATATTTCCTAAATATATTCCAATCTGTCTACTGAAGTGGGTACTTCAAGGTACATCCTGACTATATTTAATCCCTTTTGGTAAATGCGTGCCACTTACAGTAAATCTGATCATACTCCTCTCCGAAGGATTTCTGCAATCTTTTTATTTTTTATCAGCAGCTTTTGAAAATAAAGTTTCCCACCTTAAAATCACAATGATCCTTTGCAGGATTATTTCGTGAAAGGAAACATAAGCTAATTCATGAGAATTAGCAGCTCATAACAAAACCATAAGCATTTGACACCTTTTGGATCATTTTTGCCTAGTAACTATATAAACTATATATATAAAAATACACATATTTATTTATATATAATACCATATATATGAGAATTCTTTTTAAAAATATAGCTACATTATAATTACCTTTTTAAAAGTCCACAATAACTTCTTAATAACATCACATGTCCAGTCACTAATCAAATTTCTTATTGTCTAATAAATGTCTTAATTTTTTTTTTCTTGTATAACAATCCAAATAAAATCCACACATTGTTACTGGGTTGATGTATGTTTAAGCCTCTCTTACTCTTTTTTTTTAAGTATAGTAATGCTAATTGTTACTGGTGGCTTAAATTTACTAAACTCATACTTTCTTAAAAAAACACTTTATCAAGGTATGATTGACATACAAAAAGCTGTACATATTAATGCATACAACTTGATGAGCTAGAGATGAGTAAATGCCCATGAAACCATCACTATAATCAATGTCATAAATGTATCCATCACCATCAAAAGTTTCCTCCCATTCTATTTATTCTATTTTTTATGATAAAATTCTTAATGTAAGATCAACTCTCTTAGCAGATTTTTAAACATATGAAATATATAATACATATTTTTAATATATAATATATAGTAAAAAACCTAAACAATAAAATGCAATTTTAAAATATACTATAATAAACTATAGGCTTCATGCTGTACAGTACAGCTCTAGGACTGCTCATCTTGTGTACAAACTGAAACTGTGCACTTTGACTAACACCTCCTTGTTTCCCCCTCCTCTGCAGCCTCTGGCAACTACCAGTCTACTCTCTGCTTATCCAAGTTTTACTACTCCAGATTCCTCAGGCAAATAACATCAAGCAGCATTTGTCCTTTTGTGTCTGGTTTATTTCACTTAACATAATGTTCTCCAGGTTCCTCTATGTTGTCACAAACGGCAAAATTTCCTGCCATCATTCTTAAGATTCAATAATGTTCCATTGTGTGTATGTATATACTACATTTTCTTTATCCATTCATTTAATGATAGACATTTAAGTAGTTTTCAGCTCTTAGCAACTTTGAACAGTGCTGCAATAAACATGAAAGTACGGATTCTTTAGTCTTTTTTATCCATAAGTGATCACTCTTCTCACATGCACACTCTTCTCTCTTCCTCGCAGTTTGTTTGTTGAAGTAACTAGATTCCTTTAACTTTCGAGTTTCCCATGGAGAGGATTTTGCTAATGGCACCTCTGTGGTTCCTTAACACTTACCTATATCCTCTGTAATTCCTATAAATTGGAAGTTGATTCTAGAGTCCTGGTCAAATCCAGATTTAATATTTTTGGTAAGAATACTCCATAAGTACTGTTGTGACATGTTCTCTGGGAGTAGAAATATTGGCATTTTGACCATCATTGTGTTGTGGTTAAAAGCATAGGCTCTGGAGACTCAATATGTAGAAATTATACTGGTTTTGTCTCATTATTGTGGTGAAATCTTAGGCAAATGAATTAATCAAAACCTCAATTCCTTCACCTGTGGAATGGGGATAATAAATATAATAAATATACCCATCAAGACTAGATATATTAATCCAGATAAAGCACTTTAAATAATGCTTGATACATAGTATTTAATACATATTAGCTATTATTACCAAATAGCTGAGATTAATTATAATGAGGAACATGCACAAAATATATGCAACAATTTTTATCCTAATAGCATCTAAACTGACAAGTCTAATAGGGATGGTTTTTCAATCCCTAATATAAAAGTTTAAATGTGAGTGGACTAAAATGTCCAAATATATCAGGAACTGGTAATGAAAGATGCAGCCTTTTGCTGGTAGGTCCATGACTGAACACACCACAGGTTACCTGTGATTTAAAGAAAACCTTCCTCTCCAATCTTGTTAAATGTATTGTGTCCTGCCATATATACCATTCTTAGCTCAACCTCAGAAAACAACCAAAAGCATGATCAGTGCACATTTTATTCTTTCTTAAAGATACTTTGTCACCATCAAGCTAAGCAAAACAATTCTTAGCTAGGCAGAAGAAATGAGTTCATATCTTGTTATCTAGAGTTACAGTTTTTGAATAAAGGTTTTACTCTTTTAGAGACAGGGTATAAACATTTTACACATTCAATCAGTAATTTACAGAATTTCTAAGGGAGCAAAATCACCTAATAAGCATTTTTTTAATTGCATTCTTGAGAATGGCTATTCACTAAGGATTTAGCAAACATTAAGTTATAATATCTGTAAGATTGAAAAATGGTGAAGATCTGAAGTCAGATGAGCAATGGAAAATTTAGACTGGGTATTTAAGGGGAGTGTCTATTAGCAAGAACTATGAGATAATGGAATGGTACTTTTATTAAGGTCCATAAATTTCTAAAGTAAATTGGAAAACATACTAGATGAAAATGTTCTACCCCACCAGAGGAATAAATGAAATGGTCTTTTCATCTCCTGTTTCTATAAGCTGGTCTACAAATTAAATGTATAAAATTTACCTACCCAAACTATGAACACAGTAAGTCCAATATTAGGCGTAGTCCAAATTTCAATGGGAAAAGTTCCATTTCCAGATTCTCAGCCAAAAGCTGCATAATACCAATATGGAAATCTGGAGCAAAATCAATTGTTAAAGTCAGATTATGAGATTTTAACTGCCATTCTAAAACTACTTAAACAGCCTTTCTATGTTATTTTCACTTGCCAGATCAACATCCAAGAGTCACTTTGACATTAAAAAAAAATCCCAATTACACATCCAACTGCTGATTTACAAAGCAAAAGGCAACCTGTGATTTTGGCTTTACAACCGGTTTGCCCTAGGGATAGATGGATGAAAGAAATTCTAGCCTACTGTTTAAGGGCTAATATTCCTTCATTTCCATATCCCATTTATGGCGGGCAGATTTCAGCACTTCAGTTTAAGTGGTATCACTTTAGGTAAGGTGCTTGAGTGGAGTAGGCAGCAAGTGGGAGCGGGATAGTAAATGGCAGAGATGCACAGAGGCTGCCACGGCAGGTAGTCTCCTATGCCAAATGCCAATGGAAAATGGCTGTGAAAAGCAAACACATTTTTTTTCCATAAGCAAGGGATTAGAATTTAACAGTAAAACAGTAAATTGAGTTTCTGTCCTTTTACCTCTTACTAGAATTTCTTTGCTGTCCTTTGCATGGGGAAGGTTAACAGCTCAGTCTAATTCTTCACTCCAAGAACTTTACAGGCTGTCATTTGGTTAAGGTCTAATGGGCCTTCTGGGATTTGATAGCTGAACGCCTCACTCGCTGGAGCAGGCTGCTCCAGGGCCTGGGAAAGAATGTTTGAGTTGGAGAGAAGGTGCCGCTGCCCCAACTGCTTTTCCACCTGCAAAAACAGAACCTTTGGGGACAGTAGCACCGCAGTTAACAGGGGATCCCAGGAATGAGAAAAGTGTTAAAGCAGCCATTTCTTCTGTTTTGCCAAGGATTTTCCAGCCTTGCTGTTCTTGGCAAAATTTTGAAATATCCCACTTCTCTCACCCCGAGCTTTTCGCTTCCCATTTCTCAGGGATGGTTTTGAGGCTTGGGATGACTAGTGCAAACAGAAAGACAGAATTTGAAGAGGATGTGAAAGTCACACTCCTGGGCTCCCCACATGCCTCTAGGCAGCACTTGGCTGCTGAGGGGAGTTAGGGTGGGGGTGGGGGCTCCAACAGCAATAAAAGGATCAAGTTGCCAACCACCTTGACCTCCAGATTGGAGAGGGGCACTCCCAAAACCCCTGGTGGACAAAATGAAATAGAAAATTTCAAAACATCACCTGTTGAAAACACAACAGATTTCACTCGATGGCCTCTGCAAGGTAAGTTCTTATTTTAACCATGTTGACTTGGATACAAAATTCCTGATGAGAGTACCTTACAAACTATTTCTTTTCTAAAATTTCCAATGAAACGTTTCAATCATCTGCACTAGAATGTAGTGTAACAGTCCTTTGTCCCGGACCTAATGTTTCAAAACTGCAACTTTTGATTATAAACCTACACAATTTAATTTTTTCCTTATGCTTCTCTTTAAAATTTTTATTGTAAGGAAATATAAAGAGCATAAAAAAGGTAATTTTAACCACTAAGTGTCCAAATCAGTGGCGTTAATTACACTCACCATGTTGTGCAGCCATCATCACTCTTTCCAAAACTTTTCATCACCTCAAACAGAAACTCTGTTAAAAAAACATGCTTAGAGAATGAATTTTGTTTCACAGCTGCCATAATTTGTGGTCTGACATTTTTTTGTATAACATAAAATTTCAATGATTAAGTATGACTGATGACCTAGGTAAAACATACTAATAATTGAAAAGAGAGCTCAAACAATAAAAATAAACAACCAAAATCAGAATGTGACACCAAAGACTAAAAATGTGAAACTACAAAGATGTATTTTCATTAAGAATCAAGGCATTGTTAAACTCTAGGACTCTAAAATATTATTTTAAATAAACATTTCCAAATTAATAATTAGATTTCAAAGAAAATTTAGATGTGCTTTTAAAACAGCTTTAGGTAAGTTAGGTAAGGATAGAAAATGTTAAGGTTAGGGGGTTCATATACAATGTTATCTCAACCATTGATCAAAATTGTCCTGTCTTTCAAAAGGCAAAAGTTAAATGTGAAATACAGATTTACCAGTTTTAGGCACAGTTTCTTATTTCAGTCAATTCTTGACCATTGGTTAGTAAGTCCAGTCAATGGCAATGACAATTTGAAAAGTAAATCCCTCCATCAAATCTTAAATCTTGCAAAGGGTATCTTTGAAGTTCACCCTTTCCTTTCATCACCAAGAATTTCAATGCCATGTGAGGTAAGTGTATCACTTATTTTAATCCTGTTGAAATGAATGGATTAACTTAAATAACAATGCAAGCCTTTTCCATAAAGTGCTGTAATTCACTTTGAAGTGATAGCACTTTTAGGATTAAGATGCATACAATTTGCTTCTTTAGTTGTCCTTCCTTTGTGTACTATAAATAAAAATTTCATAAGACTCATACCTGCCACCTAATACAAGTCATAGAGTCTGAAACAAAATTCTGCATGAGCAAGCAACCAAGATGAATAACTATTTTGAAGGGAATCAAACTATCATTTAGTAACTACAAACTATGGTTTTCTATTTAATCACTTGTGTTAGAGTGACAATCAATAAAAAAATCAGTGTTGAAAATATTTTCACTTATCACATAGCCAGCATTAAAATGAAAGCAGTTTGAGATATTACTGCAGAAGAAATGAATAACTATTTAATTCATGACTTGATGCTTACTGCATCAAACAGTGAAGTCATCCATCTCAAAAAAATTTGAGATGTTCAAAATGGATATTGTCAAAAGATATGCACAAAGGGAAATATGACAGTTATTTATTTAGAACATACAGTGGATAGTAGTGTAATATACCTATCCAAAAAGATGCTTGTTCTTCTAGAAACAGTTATACACAAAAACTATATTATGCAATATTTAGATATTAATATGTTCATTTATTTTAGATACAATTTAACTGCTAACAGTTCCCATTACAGAAATTGTTCAAAAGAAGACATCAAAGGAAGAAAATCTAATGTATCACCATCTAAAGAGAGTCACTTAATATTTCAGAATATTTCTTCCCATATTGTCCTTCTAATGTTATTCATTTTTGCTAATTCAAAAATAATATATACCAGGATATAGACACTTGAATAAATCAACACAAAATGAAATAATACATAATAACAATAAAATGCTTTTAAAACCCAAATATTTCAGCCATCTAAAGAAAATCATTACAAAGAAATTAGCATATGTCCTTTGGGTCCACTTTTTGAGTGTTTCTTTTTCTATCCTTTTCTCCAAATATTTTTTAACAATAATAGTTTTTGTTTTCCCCTATTATTAAAACATAACTAACTGCTTAGTGCAGAAAAACTGGCAGATGGAGGGAAAAAAGAATGTAATCAAAGCATCTGTAACCTTAACCAATAGAAATACACTGATAATCTTACTCATGTACTATAAATATACTTTGAATCCTACATACTTCTATTACCCATAAATGGATGCTAACCTTTTTCGTGTGATTCAGAATACCTCCAAGCAGTATCTAAGGGATCCCTTAAGGAAGAGAGACCAGAAATATTCTGTGATACTATCAGGGCAATCCGTGATAAAGGGTAACTTTTATTCTTAGTTGTCAAGGCTGTCCAATGTCCCATTCACTTTTCTGACAAACCATTTCTTACCCTCCCCTTCTACCCAACTCTTAGCAAGGCAGTTACCTTATTGTTGTCATTTAGACTTTGCTGGTTCCGCTCATACTATTCTCCATCTTTTTCAACACCAACTTTTTGTTGCCATTGTTGTTTTACTATTGCTGTATGTGTGGTTAACAGTTTTCCTAGAAACTTGAGTCGAAGCTTTCTCTAAGCAGTAAGTCTTCTGCAGCTCTGGGACTGCACTCCCTGATGGATATTTGAAGCAGGAACTTAGACATAGGGAAACAAAAGGGACTCAACTATTAGAAGACGCCAGGCAATGACAAGGAACAGGGAAAAGGTACGAAATGCCTGGACCCTGACTGTAAGATCAGAAAAAGGATACAGAACATCACTGACACTTGGGATAGATTGAGCTACTGCTTTCAAGCTTTGGCTGGGAACAGGACTGATTTCTAATCGGGCCTGATGTTTATCTGAGAGAAGGCATAATGCCTCAGCAATAAAAACAGAATATGCTAGAATACAAAATCAGGCAATCTGTATAATCTGTGGGGCTCTCTAAGAAAAAAATACAAAGTTACGCATATAAAATCAGGTAAGAAAGTGATCACTGCTTTAGAATGAGAAAACAAATGACAACAAAATATCAAAGACTTGGAGATTTATATATATTTGTATGTTTAGACCTCTTTAGAAAATTTGCAAATATTATGTTTTTAATAGGCATGTTTCCTGATAGCATCCTGCCTCCGTTTTCCACCTAGAACATTCTACAATTCCCGGCACTCACAGGGGCCTGTTCAAGTGAAGGGCACCGAAGCTGAAACTTTATTAGCTTCATGGCAAATCTGCTTCTGTTTTTAATTGTAAAACGTCAGGCAATCAGAGCCAGATGGTGAGATCACTTTAGCAGGCAAGCAGTCCTTCCTAATTTCCTTGAAAATGCACTAAGTAGAATTCTCACTGAGCGTTACAAAGGTATAAACAAAGTAGCATACGAGGCCAGTTTAGTGGTTTAGCAGAGGAGGGAGCCTAAATGGAGCCTGAGGGAGACGGTACGAGGGGTTGGGGAGACTTCCCAGAACTGGGCCCTGACCAGTGCCTTGAATTTCAACAGAGAGGCAAAGAGCATTCAAGACAGGAACAAAAACAAGTATAAGAGAACAGGGCAGCCCAAGGAAGAGCAAGAATTTCAGGTGGAGTTTGACTTAAGATATGAGATTTGAAGCAAGACGAATGCCTGTAACAATAGACTGCCTCAGGGTCTCAGAGGATTTTGAATGCTGTGGACTCAGATGGCAATTAGAACAACGAAAAATAAAAACAAGGTGTGTTTTGTTTTATTTGTGGGCTTATTGTAAAGAAAATGAGAAATATTTAATGATATGCCCAGATCATCCAGCAAATGATCAACTGTATAATCAGAAAGTTGTCAGAGTTTTACTATTATAACACCTTAATCACAGCAGAGGAAAAACTGTTTTATGTGTGGGAGTGGAGATGAAAGTACAGGTTTATAAGGAGGAAAATCAACAGGTCTCTTCCCATAGAGAAAAGTTCTCTATACTCACAGGGCATGTAAACTGAAGATATTTGCTAATGATGAACGTGACATGTTAATAGAAGAACTCTACCCAGAGGAGTTGAGAAGGCAAGTTCCGCAGTCAGACTTTCTGATTTCGAGTCTTGTCCCACCACTTTTGGTGTGATTTCAGGGATGCTGTTCGCTTGTATCATCAGTGAAATGGAGCCAGTAGCGCCTTCCCAATGTGGCCATGTTGAGGCTACACAAGCACTAGGTCATGAAAGCACTCAGCAGTGCTGGCTTGGTTAATGTGGGCTCTAATGTAGGCTATCCTTACTGTTCCTGTTTCTGGTTCTAGGGTCACTTAGAATGCTGAGACAATCCCCTTTCTTCAGTTCAAGATCTAATCCCCGAGGTTCAATGTTGCTCTTCTCAATTTAATCTCTAAACAACTGCCAGTGAACTTTCTGAAGTTTAAACCTGATCACATCATATCTGCCAAAAACCCAAGATAAAGCCCAAATTTCTTACGTGGTCTGCTCTCTGATTATCTTTACTATTCACTTGCTGTCATTTTCAGATCCAGTCCTGAATTCCAGGCCATTTGATTTTTGGCCCTTTGGGCTCAGTAGAAGTGGTTCTTCAGCAGTTTCTCTGCCTAATTCTTTCCCACCTTTTACTCTTGGTTTAGCCATCCTTTCCACTGGGATGCTTTACCCAATGTTTAAGCTGGTTTAGTAGCCCTTCCTAGCAGCTCCCTGACCACTCTTTTCTTATCTCCACCTTAGCCCTTAGTACACGGTATTGAAATTTCCTGCTTATAGAACTAGATCCTCCACAGTAAATTCCTTGGAGGCAGCGACTATGTTGTTCACCTCTAGCAGCCAGCACAGCACATACAGTAAAGACTCTGAATCAATAATTAAGAGTAAGGGTGGTGGTTCTCTCTGCGGAGAGGACAAGAATTGACTGGGAAGGCGCAGGATAAACCTTCTGGCATGATAGAAATCTTGACCTGAATGGTGCTTACATGAGTATATGCATGTGCAAACATTTATTGAGCTGAACTTAAACTTCTTGTGCCTTCTTTGCTCAATAAAATATTTCATTCCTCTACTTTTAAAAAAGGAAAAGAAAGGCAAAAAGAGAAAAACTCATCTATGCTATTAGAAGTCAGGATACTGGTTACCCTGTGGTGAGCTTGTTACTGGAAGGGAACAAGAGTTAACTTCTGAAAAATTGTAATTTTCTTTTACTTAATCTAAGTCCTAGTTACTTGGGTATTTCAGTTTGTGAAAGTCCATCAAGCTGTACACTTGTGATATATGCACATTTATACAGGTATACAGTACTTGACAAGTTAAAAGGGTGAGAGTGAGTGAATAACAAATATATATGTGTGTATGTAGATATGTGCATATGTATATACATACATACTTATATATGCATATATGTGCATATATACATACATATGTATGTGTGCATCTATATATATGCATGTCATAAGACCTATTTGTGATAAGAAAAGCAAGTCAGTTTCCTCAAACTATGCTCTCTAGTCCCACATCAGAATATACCAAAATAAAATCACATATATATACATACACATATATATACTTATATGCACATACACATCTGCATATATGTAGATACATACACCATAAGATCTTTCTATTTGTGATGAGAAAAATAAGTCAGTTTCCTCAAACTATGCTCTCTAGTCCCACATCAGAATAAGCTAAAATAAAATAGCAAAATCCACTTTCTTTCTCTATTATATGGCCCATCCGTGTACATGAATGTTTATAAGGACAGACTCATATTTTGTATACACAGTGACAGTATTTATTAGTAATTTTCCCACAATAGTGAATTGCAAATCTCTGCAACACAACTCTTTTAGATGTTATTTTTAGCACATGGATTTTAAGAACATTTAGCTAGAATTTTGGTGTAAAACTTTTTTCAAAATTACTTTCTTTCACAGATCTTAGAGTCACAAAAATCTTTACATACTCCTCTTGCCTCAGATGAACTACTGTTTAAAACAAGGCTTAAATAGAAATGTAATTTAGATGCTTCTACTAAAAATGTTCTTAAAACATTCCTAGGGTTAAAACAAAACAAAACACTTTCACAGACTTTGCCCAATTTCCCTGTAGAGCATTTATGCATGGTTTGGACTCTATTTGGTCCACCTACACTAACAGCAGGAGCTCTCAGTATAGGGGTACATGTTGCAGCCACATTGTGAACAGCATGAATAAAGGAATAAACATGACCTCAAATCAGAATATCAGCACAATGCCCTTAGCACTCAAAGGCAAGGAGGGGGCTCCAGGTCCCGTGAAGGGCACCTGGCAAGACCTCAGCTAACTAACTGCAGTCAAGTCTGTACCAAAGAGCAAACCCATGGGATAAAAAGGCACAAGATCACAGGGTAGAAGCAAGAGGTTGGGACTCAACCCACCCTGCCTTACTCCACATCGTTTCATTGAACAGTCTAAATGTCAGTGCTTTAAAAAAGAGTAATATTTATCACAAACATTTTTATATTATTGGAGACTTCTAAGTGCCAAGAATGCATTTAACTAAATAAACCTTATAATTATATTTTTCTAAATTCTCTTCCCCAGTTATGATTTATTTTCCAAACACATATTCCAACAACTTGGAAAGTACTATGTTTGGAGAGGGATTTAGAGACAGTCTTCTTCTTCCCCAGAAGGCAAACCTAGAAATACATCAGTCATTGGTGTCAATTTGTGACAGTTCAAATTGCCAAAGGTACTTGGTAAACTTTAATCACTGTCACAACTGTAAAGGTTACTGAGCAGCTCCAACACAAATCAATTACAACAGTGTTGCACAACTATGACAGTGAGTTTGTGAGTGAATGTGTGCGTGTGCCTTTGACAGTTAAATCTTCTGGTATATCAGCATTAAGTTCAGTCTCATATAACACTAAAATCAGCAATAACAACACCAACAAAAAAGGACAAACAAGATACGAATTTATTTCATTCAGCAACAGATTTAGGCAGCCCAGAGCTATTTTGCAGCTTTCTGATACCTTACCATCCTTAGTATGCTGCCTCGTTTCACAATATGGCTGCTTATACTCTAGTCATCATGTTCACATCTCCAGAAAAAGGAAAGGGAATAAGAATGCAAACCTCATTCCCTTTGAGGATATTTCCTGAAAGTTGCACAAAATTTCTTCTTGAACAAAACTTATTGTTTAGACCACAACCACTGGAAGGGAAAATCTAGTTTTTGAGCAGGACAGAAAGTTGGTCAGCTAAAATTTGGGGTTCTCATTAATAAGAATAAGAGAAGAATTGATATTTAGAGTGGACAGAATTTTTTCTCTCAGTTCAAAAACATTAAAATGTTAAAATGGAACCCTACCCTCCTAGGAGGAAAAAAAATCCTAATAGATGATTCAATCAAATAATTAAAATGAAAACAGACTATTATTTACCATGATGTAAACAAAATTAAATTTTCACTTTTAAACTGAATATTTCACTGACACTCATAAATATAAGTGAAGAAATATTTCTATATATCAGAGAACATCCAAAACTTTAAAACACTGTATAATTATATTTTATTATCTGGGTGGGCGGGAAGAAAAGAGGACTGATTAATTTCTTTTAAAAGAGAAAAGTTAACTTGGAAATAATTTCATTCCACTCCTAAATCAGAATTAATGCTCTCAGTTGGGAGTTATGCTGTCATATTTGAGAACCACTGATTTGAAAATACTATTTCTGGAAATGATTTCTTTTAGTAATTACTAACAGTTTATGAAAAGATCTGCAATTTTATTTTTCCAAGTGTTCAAGTAATCCTAACTCATCAAAATGCTAACATCTTTTATATTAAAGTTGTCACAGGCTTACTCTTGTAAATGGCCTGCCAGTTCCCTGATGGTTGGAACCTCTAAGTGTGGATCTGCAGCCTCAGCCCCACTCCAAGCACTGGGACTCATCTGGCCTCTAAGCAGGAATCCATAGCTTCTTGTCCAACTGCTGCTCTGCTCTGACCTGGCAACCAGGTATTCATAGCAGAGCCTCTGCATTTTGCCTGATGTCAGCCTTTTCTCACTGAAGGCTCTTCAAGAATCATTCTGCAGTATACCAGGCAGTCTCCATCAAGTCTGTGAATGAACTTTCCATGAATGGAAATCCACTACCTCATCACATAGCTCTTTATATTGTTTGTTTGAACACCCATTCATGTATTTAGGAAACCAACATTGAAATCTGACTATGAGTCTGGCAAGGTGCCAGGCACTAGTAATAAAAAAATCAAAGGCACAGTTACCTAGTGGAAGAGACAGCTGTAACTGGTAAAATGATATTCCTTATAAAGTTAGATTTGGTGTCCTAGGAATTTTCACCCATTGTTCTTAAGTCTGAACCCCACAGTCATATGGAATAGATTCCATTCAGACTTCCACAAATGCACACTTCAATCTGGAATATTGCAAATAGGATTTTATTCTCATCAACATCCCCAACCTTTGTACCTACCATTTCCTACAAATAACCTTCATTCAAAATCATATATTCTTTTCTTTTCTTCTCAAAGCTCTTAAAACCCTGTTACTGTAACTTTTAAATGAAATGGTTTTTAGTTTCTTTACTCTCTTTTATAAATCCTAATTTGAAAATATCCTTTTCAAAGCTCAGCATTGAGAAATGAATACAGTACAAGGAAACGTCCTGGTATGTCTTACCCCTTCCTTAAAAAACTTAGTTATTTCATCTAGAATAGAACGTCACAATTCTTGACCAAAAAAAAAGCTGCAAATGAGCTTAAGGACATTTTCCATTCCCTTTGGAGCTGATGGTGATTTCAAGTTCTGGAAGTCCTGGTTCTCCTGTCCGTGGTGCCTTGCTGGAGTGGGCTCCCTGTGGGAGGCAGTCTGACGGTGGTTACTCTGGTGTCAGAACTGGGTTTACATACTATTCCCTACTTACTCACTACACAAACAGGATAAGATTCTGAGCCTCAGTTATTGCAAAATCATGAAAATAAAGATCCTTACTCCTGAAGGTTTGTGAAGGTGATAGCCAATGTACATAAAACACAGTGACTGTTACAGGGTAAGGACTGTAATTAATAGGCCAGAAGTAATAGTTATTGTTTTAGTTATGTGTGATTCAGATGTAGCTTGCTAACCATTCTTCAAAAACAGATTTTAGGGGATAGCCCTTATAGCCGTGTTTTCAATTCTGGACCCCTTCACTAAGCACCTCATTTTGTGCTAGGTGCTGCTGATCTAAAAATTATCTTCTCCTCAAGAATCCCATTGTTCAGTGAAAAACCTGATGTGTATAGAAACAGTTATTCCATGATTGCACAGATAGGGCTTGATAGGACCACACTGCTGCCATCCCACTGCATCCCAGTCCGTTTTAAAATATAGCACTCCTCGTAGCACACGATGAGGATTTGATCATGAGTATGGTTGCTGTTCCATATTCCACCATATTTCAAGCAAAGAATAATGCTGACTTTGTTCACATAATAGCTTGGTTTGGGGTTGTATAAATTAATTTCTCTTCAACTTGGGATAGATTGACATAACTGGTATTTCTTATTTCTTAGGATTTAAGAGTTGGTGAAAGGTAACACTACCATCTTCCATAAGAAATCTCCAGAAAGTTGATGACATGAGGCTAAATCTGTATTTCTATTATATTATACAAACTTTTGAAAGTTATCTCCGGATGGAAAAAATGGTGTGAAAGATATACACTAAAATACTTTTTAAATGATTATCTCTGGGTGGTGAGACAATGAGAGACTTTGTTAATAATCTTATACTTATAAATTTTTTAAAACATGCCTCAGTGAGTATGCATATTAGAAGACATATACAAGGAACTCTAATAGGAGAAATGAAACAGGCGAGTGAGGGGGCCTAGGAATATGGAAGATGGGAGATTAAGAAGTCCTGGGTGTATGAGGGTCACAAGCTAAAGAATAAGATCAACAGTAGGAGGGATTAGAAAGATAATAAAAATATAGTTTTGTTACAGCTATAGTGTCTAGCTTTCTTTCCATTTTGGGAAGGTCACATCTCCAATTTTGTTACTGAGAAGGCCCATTGGCTAATGGAATGATTGAAACATAAAGATTTTGTCCTTTCAGCCCAAAATGTAGGTAAAAACAAAGGAATGAATCTTGTTGCAACTTTTAAAAAAATATGTCTGGATTGTCCTTAAACACACTAGTTTCAGTAATGTTTCACAAAAAAGTAAACTAAATTGATCTGTGAACCATACATATACTCTTGATTTATTAACAAAGTAATCTATTTTCTAAAACCAAGAATTTTGTTTTTAAATGTAAGAATAAGTATAAATACTTGTAGAATTAGTGAACCAAATTTATCTTTTAAAATAATTACTGTTTTACCTTAAGTCCTCCTCTCTGGAACAATTTTATAAATAGATAGATACTGTCAGAATTATATCACTTTAATTAAATGTATTCTTTGATTTCCCTGATGGATGCAAAATTTCTTCCTCGGAATTTCTAAAAATGTCAAATCAACATCTTAATCATGTAACTTCCACTTTCTCTTTTGTGGTGTAGGTATTTACATAGACATTTCATTATACTTCCCTGGCTGTTAGTTGTGTGAGTTCATTATTTGTGTCTTACTCATTTTATATCCCTTAAGAGTAGAATTAAATTATTTTTAAGACTGGCATTATAAAAATATCATAAATAAAAGTGTTCTCCCAAGTTCTGAGAATTATATTGTGGACTCAATCATTATTTATTATTTTAATTTTTTTAAATGTGCATTTTGTCAAACTAGACTGTGGAAACTGCCTAATTTCATTCCATTGTCACTATGTGACTGGCTGTCAATCGAATCTTTAAACTGTTCTCAATCTTTTCTTATTTACACTACACTGTTGTTTTTATCCTTTGCTATTCGTCTCTGCTACCATCACTCTGACATTCAGGATGGGGGAAGCGGAGCCTTCGTGGACAGAGTCTCCTCTTGGTGAATGATCATCATGCTGGGAAGTCTATAGTGACGATGATTTCTTCTTAGATTTTGTTGAGTTGTAGTATTCCTTTTAATAAGATATGGCCAAACCATCAAAATAGTGTTATACCAAATCTGACTCCATGCATTTTTTCTTCCTCAAGTAGAAAACTCTCAAGATGCTTAGTGAAGTGCTAAATGTTTTATATTGACAACCACTGTTCAGCAATCTATATTTGCAGCCTGCCAAAACGAAAGCCATAGTTGGATCTTCTTTGTTGTTCACAGTATTTTAAATTACAAATGATGTTGATTTTAATCATCTTTGCTCCATTCACTCACAAAGCTGAATGATGAACAAGTCAGCTCTCAGATTCAGTATAAAATACTTTTCATTGAGCTTAGCACTCGCATAGCACTTTACCCCTTCAAAATGCTTGTGAGCATTAACTCTTCAATCCTTCCCAAGAAAGAAAAAGAGAAAGTATCTTGATGTACTAAGAGGTGGGTGTAAAACATGTCTTAGGAAAAGAGTTTTCCTACAGATTATATTTGAAGGCAAGATATTTATCTAGCTTTTTATTTTCAGCCAATACAGTATATTTCAGGAAGTAACTGTCAGTTCTTCACTATTCATTGTAACGGGGCATATAATTTCAATTTTAGTGATCACATGAATAACAGTAGTAATAATATTACTAAGGACCAATAGAATTTAGTCTACATGAGGAAGTCTTAACATACGGAATATGGTTTCATACATTCCACAAAGCAAATGTTTTGTGAAAAGTCGATAAGATTCAACTAGTCTCAGAGAACTGATATGTGTACGTTACTGCTTCTCCTTCCTGCCTCTAAGGAACAGCAACTTCACTTGGTATAGATGTAGGCAAGGCTACCTTGATCCAAATATATACAAGCATTAAATATATAAAAAAATATACAAAGCACAGGAGGAGTCACACTAGTATATTATTTAAAAAGTGCACTATGTATCTTATTCCTGGTTTTCTAAGTAAAATACAGCTTCTGCCTTCACTGGATCTGCCTTTCTCCCATTCTCCCTTTAAGATTCTCTCATTTTAACCTATGCTTTTAAAGGAAACATTTGTATCTTCCTCATGGAAAACAACACAGTTACTGTGATCACAAAGAAAAGTCAAGGAGGAGCCTAAGATGTTATTAATGCTATATGTTGTTGAGCATTCATTAAGGACTTTTTAATCATGCTCTAAGACATTTGTCATTATTGCTTCCCATAGATCTGAAAACTAAAAAAAGAAAGAAAAATGATACATCAAGAAGAAATTTCAAGACCAACAGTGATATAAAATTTGATATATAATTAAGCAGGGACCATGCTCAGCAACTAAAAGTTGTATGTGAAACATACCTTAAGAAAGGCCTGTACTAGCAAAGGACACCATCAGTAGAACAAAAGGCATCCTACAGTATGGTAGAATATATTTGTAAATCACATATCTGATAAGGGGTTGACATCCAAAATATATGAAGAGCTCATGCACCTCAACATTCAAAAAGCAAATGATCCAATTAAAAAATGGGCAGAGGATCTGAACAGACATTTCTCTAAAGAAGAAATTCAGATGGCTAACAGGTACATGAAAAGATGCTCCACATCGCCCATCATCAGAGAAATGCAAATTAAAATCACAATGAAATATCACCTCACACCAGTTAGGATGGCCACCATCCAAAAGACAAACAACAAATGCTGGTGAGAATGTGGAGAAAGGGGAACCCTCCTACACTGCTGGTGGGAATGTAAATTAGTTCAGCCATTGTGGAAAGCAGTATGGAGTTTCCTCCAAAAACTCAAAATAGAAATACCATTTGACCCAGGAATTCCACTCTAAGAATTTACCCTAAGAATGCAGGAGCCCAGTTTGAAAAAGACATATGCACCCCTATGTTTATTGCAGCACTATTTACAATAGCCAAGAAATGGAAGTAACCTAAGTGTCCATCAGTAGATGAATGGATAAAGAAGATGTGATACATATACACAATGGAATATTATTCAGCCATGAAAGAAAACAAATCCTACCATTTGCAACAACATGGATGGAGCTAGAGGGTATTATGCTCAGTGAAATAAGCCAGGCAGAGAAAGACAAGTATCAAATGATTTCACTCATCTGTGGAGTATAAGAACAAAGAAAAAAAAATTTCAACAAAGAATGGACGAACAGTTACCAAAGGGAAAGGGACAGGTGAAGATGGGTGGGAATGATAAGAGGGAAAAAGGGGCATTACGATTAGCACACATAACTTTGGGGGTGGGGCATGGGAAAGCTGTATAACAACAAGAAGACAATAGCACCTTACTCTGTTGAGCAGTGACTTTAATGGGGTATTTAGTGGGAACTTAATAATGGGGGAGTCTAGTAACCATAATGTTGCTCATGTAATTATATATTAATGATTAAAAAAAAAACAAGAAAACAGAAAACTCAAAAAAGAAAAGAAAGGCCTGTACTGACAAGGAACAACAAATGCTGGTGAAGATGAAGAGAAAGAGGAACCCTCCTACACTGTTGGGGGACATAAATTGGTTCAACCATTGTGGAAAGCAATATGGAGGTTCCTCAAAAAATAAAAATAGAAATATCACTTGACCCAGAAATTCCACTCCTAGGAATTTACCCAAAGAAAACAAGATCCCTGATTCAAAAAAACAAATGCACCCCTATGTTTATTGCAATACTATTTACAATAGCCAAGATATGGAAGCAACCTAAGTGTCCATCAGTGGATAAATGGATAAAGAAGAGGTGGTACATATATACAATGGAATATTATTCAACCATAAAAAGAAAAGAAGTCCTCCCATATAGATGGATCTAAAGGTTATTATGCTCAGCAAAATAAGCCAGGTGAAGAAAGACAAATACCAAATGATCCACTCATTGGTGGAGTATAAAAACAAAGCAAAACAGAAGGAACAAAATAGCAGTAGACTCATAGATATGGAGAAAGGACTAGTGGTTACCAAAGGGGAAGAATTGGGGTGGGTGTGTGGGGAGGAAGAAGGGGATTAAGGGGCATTATAATTAGTAATCACAATGCAGGTAGGTCTTGGGGAAGGTAGTACAGCACAGAGAAGACAAGTAATGACTCTATAACATCTTACTATGTTGACAGACAGTGACTGCAATGGAGGCGGTGATGACTTGATAATATGGTCATGAATGTTGAAACCACTGTGTTGTTTATGTGAAACCATCATAAAATTGTATATCAATGATACTTTAATAAAAAAAAAGAAGGGCCTGTATTGTATTTTCAACAATTAAGAATCAAATGCAACACATAGTCACAATTAAAAGCTATATGCTTAAAAGTTTAGATTTCAATTAGAAAGACTACAAATTAACTGATTAGTTGAGAATCATGTTTCTAAATTACTTGAGGGTTCATCAAGGATGGACAAATTGGGGATGAAACTTGAAATAAATACTGAGCATTTCAGCTTGAAAGCTATGGATTAATCAGCGATCTCACCATCTCCAAGATTTTTTCTTCTGTGTGAGTTTCATTCTATTTACTTCAGATAAACTGAAGGAAATATTATGCACATCTGTCAGAGCCTATTGATGTATTTAGGACAATTTTCAAAAATGCAAAGCAAACATCAACCATATGATAATGTAGCAGAATTTTTACAATGGATTTTATATCTGACACTTTCAATATTATTAGCAACACCTTAATCTTGCTCAGGTATCATTGCAAAACGATTGATTTTGAAGGTGGGAGCCTTTGATCATGCACATATTCAGGAGACTGATGTTCCAACTATAAAAAAGTTGAACTAATACATTTTGATATTAAAATTCAAGAGAACAATGTTAGTATTCTGGAGACTAATGTGTTTCTTTGAATTCATTACATAAGTCATGTAAATATTTAAATATTACTAAAGGCAAATATTTAAAAATTTCTTTAAACAGCATTTCCAACACACATTTCAATTCCTAAATAAATTCAAATTTTTCCTTCCAGAAAATCATCCCTTATCAGATGCCAATGTAATCAAGAAAGAAGTCAAACAGGTGTGGTGATAAATTTGGAAATAAGAAAATAAATGACCACTTAGGATATGGTTCCTGTAGCTCCAAAAAAGTCTCTTTACTTAAAAAGTAAATAAATAAGATGTCCTTTCCATGTTCTCAAGTGCCTGAAATTCTACAATATGAGATTTCTGGATTGACTATTTGATTAAGTAACTATTCTTAGAAAGAACAATACTTTGTGAATTTCTAAAGCCACCAAATAACATTATTTACTTGATAAAATCTACATAGTATCAGCCCAGTAATCATTTAAGCTGTAGATAAAAATTGACCACTAATAAAGCCTGCTTACTTTAAGCCTGGCCATATCACCTATAACTGGTCAGAGTTACGGCACAATTTCAGTTTCATAGTTTCCACATGTACCTTGAAGGGAGACTGACGCTGACATAATAAAATGTGAAATAGCAGGAAAATATTATAAGCCAAAGAGGAGGCCTAGTTTAACATCTCACTGTCAGAAAAATCTTCCTCACATCAAACCGAAATCTCTCCATCAGCAGCTAAGTACATTTAAGGACATTCTCAGTTGTTCTAGTGTTTAGCTTATTTCGTCTTCTTCTTATGGTTGGGACTTTATATTTTCAAAGTGGTTTTCAACCACATTTACTAATTTTTCCTCATGAATATGGCTATGTTTAATAATTTTTCCACTCTTTTACAGATCCTGATATTGAAGCACAGAGATATTAAGAGGCATATTTAAGGTCATACAGCAAATTTAAAACCCAACAGGGAATGGGCTACAGAGCACTGGAATTTCCAGACTGCTGCTTAGCCACCTGATCCTTGGGGACTCTCATGGCACAGTTAATTAAGCAAGAGAAAGAAACTTAAAACTAGAAAATAAAATATTGAAAAAGAGGTATTATTAATATTGCAGTTTCTTTTCCACAAATAGATATAAACAACCCATGACGTAAATGCTTGCTATTGGGCATCTAGTTAGGTTTACAGACCAATCCATCTACTTGTCCGTCTTCACACATTCTTGTGCATTCACACCAGGACATAAACCATTGGGAAGTAGGTCCTATGTCTGATGGCTGAAATGAGCATGTTCTGTTGCCTAATCTCTGAAGGCCATGAACATGGATTTTTTCAGAAGAATGTCTGAGCTCCTCTGCTCAACTTCTCTTTCCCAGCTCTGTCCTTCCCAGTATGTCCTTATTATGGAGATTCGGAAAGAGGGAAAATATTAAAGAGTTGGAATTTGAGTTTTGAAGATTATGACAATGAATTTGGAGATCAAGAGCTCTTGAACTTATGTTTAAACACTAATTTGGAAGGAAAGCTTACAGTTGTTGGGGTAGGAAGTACGATTATCTCAGTAACTTACACATAAAGATGCATCAATACATAAGAAATATAATCTAAGAGACTTCAGAAATCCTAAAATCCCTTAGTCGATAAGCATTCTTTAAATGTCCTCAATGTATCAAGATATGTGGTAGGTGACAGCGAAAGCCATAAAAGAAGTATTATTCAGTACCAATAACTTAATTCCATCTGGAGTGTCAGAAGAGCTTTCATAGAAGAAATGATATTGCAAGTTGAGACTTGAGGAATGAATAGGAGCCAGACTGAAGGGGTTAGAGAAGAGCTCTCAGGTATAGGAGGCAGTTCATGTGAAGGCACTAAGGCAGGAAGGGAATGGGACTGGAGGAACTGAAAAGGCCCCTATAATTGCAGACAGAGGCAAAGAGACATCAAGTGATGTCTGAAATACAGGCAAGGACCAGACCATGCCAGGCCTCATAGGAAAAGGTGAGTATTTTTACCTATTTCATTCTAAAGGCCACAAGAGACCTTAATATTCTTGAAGAGGGAATTAATATGATTGCATTGTGTTTTTAAAAGATCACTCAGGTTTCTGCATGTATTCACCTGTTATCTGTGGTCTTTCCAGGTAGACTTACAGGTGTTTTAGCTCTCACCATACACAAATCCTCTTTCATGAAGAAGATGCAGGCCTGGGAGATAAGTAACTAAAAGATGTCAATTTCCTTGAGTTCCCTTAAGTTACTGTAAATTTAGCCTCCAACTGAAATTAACTAACTGGTATGCTCATGAAACTTAAAATTATGCTATCATCAGCTAAGCTGAATGAAAAGAAATTAGACATGGAAGTAATAGGCAGCCCATTTTAAAATGGCATCTTTTATAGAAAAATCACTATATGTGACAATCAAAAGAGGGAAATTTATTTGAATATTCATTTTTAAAACACAGTTCAACAAAAGCAAAGCTCTAGTAAAAGTACAAAAACTCTGAAACAGTTATAAGATGATACTCAGAATGAGATTAAAATCTACATAATAAACAATGAGATAAAATTCAAAAATGTGAAACATAGTATGCAGTTGATAGTCAAACCCATTAAAATACTAAGATTAATTTAATAAGATACTACTTCAAATAACATCATCAATATTTTATATTACTTTACACCAGTCTCTTCATTACACTACAGTAATCACATATAAGTAACACTGGATATTTAATTAGAAGTAACTAGTAACTCCTTTAGGCCAGCACATGTGATAGTTCCTTTTTAAAATTTCAGTTTCATTTAATTTTTCAACCTTTTAAATAACAACTATGTCAAACTATTAATTTGATTTTGTGTAGAATGTATTTGAACATTTGCCAGGGCTAAATAAAATGTCTCTGCCTTGGGAAAGATTTTTTTTTAAGCAAAAATTGGTGAAAGAGCAAGTTCCTACAATAAAGTGATTTATGTTTATGACTCTTAAATTTTGTTCACAGCAATAGGAGTCGAAGCAAGATAACAATAATCTTTTTCAAAAGCCACTAATAGCAATACAAGGGTCAGCACTGATTTTCAATGCCATGTTCTAAATTTAGATAAAAACTGTCTTAGTATTTTACTGATTTCCCTAATGATTCTGATCAGGAAAAGTCATTAATCAGAAAGTCTGAAAAACATTAAAGTCCAAATAGATTTTCAGACTTCTAGACAATTCTAAAAATTTTTTAAAGAAATAACAGAGATTCTAATTCCAAGCCATTTAAAATGTATTCATTTCAGCAGGTCTCAATTTTAAAGACTATATTTCAGCAGAATGGGCAAAACAAAATATGTTTTGCTAGCATCTACTGCTGCTGATATGCCTTTGAAGTAAAAGAATATGCTTTGAAAATTGACATGTAAATGAAGGACATTATAAACCACATTCCACAAACTCAGTTTATCAATAAATGATTAATTTTTCTATAATGATCATTTTCAAAAATGATCTCTTTTTCTACAGGACAATTTTCTCTTTGAACCCACTCTCCTCCTTGTGGTAGAACTTAATCTTAGGCAATTCACTATCATTTCTCCACTTCCCGTTCACTGCCCCTGGAATGTGTTCATTGATTAGGACCAAGCGACAGAGTGAAGGTGCATTTTGCCTCAGTCATTAGCTGTCCCTGAGAATTTAATTCTGTTCACATCTGGCCTTCAATTTAAATTCACAGAAATCACACCAAATCATCCCTCTTTCCAATCATCAACTCAAGCCCAGCTTTTTCTCATATATCAGTATCTTTCTTGAGTCCACAGGCCCATTCTTTCCCTAGGAAAGAATTCCCACTAAAGAAAGTTTCCCTTTGAAATCTGTGAAGTTAAGGTTCGTCTAGTCCCCAGCCACTTACTTTTCATCTTCTGCCTCTTCAGTGCAACTCCAAGTATCCAGAAACTCAGCCAAATTTTCCTAAGATCTCTCCACCCAGGGCTTGTTTCCTGGTGTCATGCTTGCCACTTTCCTAAGCATTACTCTGAAAGTGCGAAAAAAATCAGTGTTAGGATCATTTGTATCCCTGTCCTGCCTGGTGATTCTAGCAGGTTCTCTCCACCTCTTCTGCAACATGCAGAGCAAAGCTCTTGCATTCACACCACTCTCTTAACTTTGCCTGGATTTTCCCTCATCATGTTAAGGAATCAATTTTAGTCTCACGGAAAGGAAGCCTTGTTCTTGTAGGAACCTTAGCTTGTTAAATCTGTTATTTAAAAAAATCTATTTATTAATCCCTATTCAAATCAGTGATAGAAGCATAATTCCAACCAATTTAGGTTTCCTAACTATACCCAGGGCTGTGCTTGGTTTCAGAGGCTTACATTCTGCCAGGGCTGGGATAGAACCATCTATGCAGGGACTTCAGCTGTACCTAACTCCAGCAGGTCTACAATCGTCAGCACCTGTAGACAAAGTTAAACCATCCCTTTTCCCAACTACAGGGCCTTTTGAGAAACCCCTCTTCATTCATTTACTAAAGTAACTTGGCCAGAGGCACATGGGTTCATTGTGTAATTTGGGAACCTTCACTGAAGTGCATGGAACATCTTGACTCTGTTTCTCTTTGACCAGACACACTTCACAGCCTGTTCTTTTCTGGGTCCTGCTGGTGCTTGAACTTTGTACAGAAAGGGAAGGGCAGGTCATCTATACCCTCAAGTTTTCTCTGAAATATCAGCAAGCAATGGCTCTGAACACCCCTTTTTTAGGGATCCACCCTGTCTATATGGATCTACCCATTCATTTTTTCTTTTGTGACACAATTATCTCTCTTGCACTTGTGTTTTCCTTGCTGGAGTGTAGGATATGAAGAGCAATCATAATTCTTGGCTATTAATTTGAATTGGCAATTTGAGTATCAAAACTCAAGAATTAATGCGCTTTGCTTTCTCTGCTCTCTGCGGTGTCATCCCTTTCCAGAAGCAAAGACACCAGACGCTTAGCTGTCCGAATGAAAAAACTTTCATGAAGAGAAAGAATTTTTTTTTAATAGCTAGCAATTCAAAAATATTATGCCATTGCCTCACTATTCTCATCTCTCCATGTGGGTTTTATGGTCCCCCACTTACAAACACAAAATTTACTGCCTATTCAGAATTATTGGTCCTTTTATTTTCTTTATTGTTTCTAGCCTGGGAGTTATTCATGGGATCAACAATTTGATTTAGAGAAATCGTATGAAATAGGTTGGGATAATATTAGACAACATTAGATCATCTGTCTTCCTTTTAGTCCTTAAATATTAAGGACTAATATGCCCGACACACATCACAAAGATCATGCTAAGTGGTTGGTGAATGTGAAGGTTTTTGTGAATTGCAGGGTCATATGTAAATATTATATTATAATCTGAGCCCCTAGAAGGAGGACATCCTCAATCATCTAAAAGCCAGTATCACTGTCCACTGAAAAGGGATAGGAAACATTTGTCAGTTTGGAGAAAATGAAAAACATTTATATATTAAAACACCACCTTTTTCATCCTGTCAGCAACAATAAGTACTTCAAAAGTGTTCTGAATCTCCACTTCTGCAATGGAATGTATAAGAAAAATGCCCTATTCTTCTCAATATTCAGCATACAGTAGTTTTATGTCATATTTCTTTAGCTTTTGTAGCTCTCCAAACTTTGTCATAGCTAGTGTGTATCCTTTGTACTGACACTGTTATCCTGTGTGCCAGTCACACGGAATGTCATTTCAATTGTACTTTTTAAAAACACTTGGGGAAAGTACAGGACAGTGACAGGAGAGCTGGAGCCCAGAGCCCTGAGCAAACAGGTTCTCACTTACCTCCCAACACTGCATCTGATCGAGGGCTTAACTCATCACTTGCTATTTTCGGCTCGAGCCTTTCTTGATTATACTGATAAAGTGCAGAGCAACTGGAAGCAGACACAGCAGGCCTTTGATACCAGGCCTATGCTTGTAAAAAAAAAAAATACTTTTGTAAGTTCAGTGTGCACTTAGCTTCCCATGAGTATAATTTCATCCACTAGTCAATTGCTAATCCTCAGTAAATGCAGGGAAATTGGGATGACTTTAGCATAAATTCCCTTCTTTCACAAGACATAACTAGCAAAACCCATCAGGCAACTGTGGTTTTGAAGTGGAAGTAATCAAATCACATGGAAACATATGGAAATGGCAATGTATTTTTGATGAGATATGTATCTTCATAAGATTGATTAAAAAGATTAATATTATTGTGCTCTAATCTACATAAAATCTATTCAGACTACATAAGATTACATTAAAATTTCTTCCCAACTCTGTTTTGTTCATTTTTTAGAGAACCATATTTCTCACATTTAGAAAAAAGTGAAAACTCAAAATTTTATTTTTTTTTCTTTTTAGGAGGTAAGAGGTCGGAACCTAACCCAAAATTCTTATGGAAGACCAGTAATCCCAACCTTACAGTGGAAATAAGGGATCTGGCCCTCAAATATTGTGTTAAAGCACTTGAATGCAGAAAGAGTATTCTGCAAGTGTCAAAAATAAAAGAAAATTATTTTGAAAACTTATAAGGTATAAATACTTTTTTAGAAACACTAGAATTTTGCAGGGATGACTTCTGCCTTTGGAAGATAATTTCAATTCACTGTTGTGATACAGCTTAAACCAGTATTTCTCATTGTGTTTAATAACTAATTTCATTTTTCATCATTAGAAATCAACAGCTGTTTCTGGAGCAAAATCATCCTCTTTGACACTATGTATTTTTTTTCTCTACCTTATAGCAAACACCCATTTGTGTAGGGTTATTTAAACAAATGTTTACACCAAAATATGCAATAATTTAGCCTGTATTGGAAATATTGAAAATATATTTTAAAGAGACTTTAAAATTCCAGGCTGGCCTCAGTATATTCAGTAAAATGTCAGAAATAGAAAAACATTAAATCTTTTCATTTGCTCCTCTTTATTCAGACATACAGAAAAAGAAAACAACTACTCTAAACCTAATACATATGGAATATGTTTCTTTCCTGATGGTGACGGTCAATCATAGTCAGGCTCTCGGTCATATTACTAAATGTGCTGCATATCTGGAATGCTGCTGTGCTGTCAATGAGCTTTAGGCCTGACAGTCATTATCTTTTCAGGTTCAGTCATATGATGCTTTCCTATAGGACTAGGTTCTATCACAGGAGCAAATTATTCAAATCTAATTTACAGACTCAGTAATTCTCCTCAGTTTTATCTTGGGCATTTTGTATTCCTTTCTCTACACCTAGTGGCTATGTAACAATTCAATTAGCAAAGTTTTTCATCCAGAAAGTACAGCTCATTTGGGGTCATTCTTATTCTGTTTGATTTCTTTTTTTTCTCCTTGTTTAACACATGCCAGTTGGTGTTGACTGAGTTAAAAATCTTGAAATAAGCCTGGTACTGTGTCACTCCATAGGCTAAGAAATGAAAAAAAAAATTAATAAAATACACACTAGAAATGGAAAATAAGATTAGTGGCGACATTTCTTGTCATGAGAGCATATTCTGTCTTTGCACACAAAATAAAACAAGGTCAGTGCAGGTGAAGAAAGGAGGACTGAGATGCTATAAACTGAAAGATGAAAAGGCAGAGGGTGAGTGTAAAGAAACACACTGAGAGCACACAGAGTCAGCCGGCAAGAAATAGCAGCTGTAAGAACCTCAGAAGGCAAAACCTCAATTAGCAGATTAAATAGGTAAGAAGCAAGTTTTGAAATAAAAGAGCAAAAGCATAAGCAACTTCAAGGAAGACTGAAAGCAAGGTGATAAAAGTATGCAGGGTCTTTGGAGATTATTAGGAATTTTAGAGAATTACAATACTGAAATTAGAAGAGAAAATGTCTTTACATATTCATAAAAAAAAATCACCTGTCAAAATCTGTCTGCATGGACACTGGAACTAGATTCTTGTTCTTCAAGAACAAGGTATGTCTTCTGATCAGATTTGGGTTCATTTTTCCTCCACTTTTCTAAATAATCTGCTTCTGCTTGATAAAATATGCAAACAAACATAAATACTTATACATAAATGTAAGCAATGAACTCAAAATTCAATGAGAGTTGGAGAATAAAAATGTTGGAACTTGATTAAACTTATTGGTAACCTGAAATAGTCTAGCAATTAAATTTTAAAATGGATTCCCATAAATCTACTAGGTATATTAGTAATAACTACAAGTAAATTCATTAGAGATTGGCAACTATCTGATTAAATTACTCAATACCGTAAGTAAATTTAGATGGATCAGATAGATATATCTTTGAAGAAGAGGCCTGGGCAAACTCCCTTTGTCAGTATTGACTAAATGAATCAGACAATTAATTTCTACTTAATATTTGACAAGTGCCCACAGGCCTTAAAGATTCCCTTTAGGGGTCTGCAAGTTAGGTAACAGAAATACATATAATTAACATATTTGGAACTTAACTACCCTATTTTGTGCTGTTGTGCTCCAAAGAAGTCTCAACAGACTTCAGGGTGAGCACTGTACATTTAGATATATAGTCATAAAAGTTCAAGCCATACACTGATATCATCAAAAAATGATATACAGTCATAAAAATTTAATAAAATCAACCAACAAATATTCACCCCATACTATGATGAAGGTAGCTTTATTGTCCCCATTTTGCAGATGGTAGAACAGGGCTGCAAAGTTACCCCACTCTTCTGTCACCTTTATGTTTAGATTTCAACTAGATTATATAAAGTACTTTGACATATCAATAAGAAAAACTTTATAGAAAAAAATGGTCAAAACACAGGGACAGAAAATTGCCAGGGGGGGAAAAAAATTTGAAAAACCAATCAGCATTTTCAGTATGTAAGGAAATGGAAGTTAAAATAATTATGTACTAACTACCATAAAATGATAATCAATTATGTCTGGTTTGACACTAGTGAAGACAAATGCTCACTTATATGCTTTTGATGGGGAGGGTACTGTGGCAGGATGTATGCCACACAAAAGTGAGAATGATGGTCATATATCAATTCTGTTTCTAGAAGCAAATGTTAGAAATACTTGTGTACACAGACATATGAAAAAAGCTCATTAGAGCATAATTTGTTAATAGCAAAGATATGAAGAAATTTCTCAACATTGAGGGAATTGTAAGTAAAAGAATATAATATTGCTACTAAGGAAAACTCTGAACAAATTAAAAAGAACATGATAAATCATATGAAAAGAACTGCAAGACACATTTTAAGTGAAAGAAAAAAATCAAGTAGTAGCAAACAGATAAGGGAATTGCATTGTTCCATTGGAGGAAGGAAACAGAATTTGTTGCTAAGAGCTTAAAAGTCTGTTTTAATTCTATATAAGACTACAGAATATGATATTGAATATATAAAGGATAGAGGAGGAAGAAAAAGGAGGAGAAAAAAAGAACCTTTAGACTGTGTTTGCAATAGCACATTAAGTGACTTAAGTTACACTCTTAGATAGTAAGGAAGTTACCCTTGACCCTTTGGTAACCACAAATCTAAAGCCAGCAATGGCAATAAGGACATACCTACTGATAATCACCCTAAATATAAATGGTCTGAATGCACGAACCAAAAAGCAAAGTCACTGAATGGATAAAAAAACAAGACACATTGATATGCTGCCTACAACAGAGTCACTTTAAAACCAAAGACATACACAGCCAAAAAGTAAAGGGATGGAAAAAGATATTTCATGCAACTAATAAGGAGAAAAAAGCAGGAGTTGCAGTACTTGTATCAGACAAAATAGACTTCAAAACAAAGAAAGTCACAAGAAAGAAAGAAGGACATTATATAATGATAAAAGAGTCAATCCAACAAGAAAATATAACCATTATAAATATCTATATAGCCAACACAGTAGCACCTACGTATATGAAACAAATACTAACAGAACTAAAAGGGGAAATAGAAGGCAATGCATTCATTCTAGGACCTTCAACGCAACACTCACTCCAAAGGACAGATCAACCAGACAGAAAATAAGTAAGGAGATAGAGGCCCTGAAAAACACAATAGAACAGATGGACCTAACAGACATCTACAGAACTATACACCCAAAAGCAGCAGAATATGCATTCTTCTCAAGTTCACATGGAACATTTTCAAGAATAAACAATATCCTAGGCCACAAAAGGAGTCTCAGTAAATTCAAAAAGATTGAAATTGTACCAACCAGCTTCTCAGACCACAAACGCATGAAACTAGAAATAAATTATACAAAGAAAATGAAAAATTCCACAAACACATGGAGGCTTCACAACAGGCTCCTAAATAACCAATGGATCAATGACCAAATAAAAACAGAGATCAAGCAATATATTGAGACAAATGACAACAATAATTCAACACTGCAAAATCTTGGGATGCAGCAAAGGCGGTGCTAAGAGGGAAATATATTGCAATACAGGCCTACCTCAGGAAAGAAGAACAATGCCATATGAGCAGTCTAAACTCACAATTGATGAACCTAGAAAAGGGAAGAACACATGAGGCCCAAAGTCAGTAGATGGAGGGACATAATAAAGATTAGAGAAGAAATAAATAAAATCGAGAAGAATAAAACAATAGAAAGAATCAATGAAAGAAAGTAAAAGCTGGTTCTTCAAGAAAATAAACAAACTAGATAAACCCCTAGCCAGACTTATCAAGAAAAAGAGTCTACTCACATAAACAGAATCAGAAATAAGAAAGGAAAAATCACTAGGAACACCACAGAAATACAAAGAATTATTAGGGAATACTATGAAAAATTATATGGAAACAAACTGGATAACCTAGAAGAAATGGACAACTTTCTAGAAAAATACAACCTTCCAAGACTGACCCAGAAAGAAACAGAAAATCTGAACAGACCAATACCAGCAATGAAATTGAACTGGTAATCAAAAACCTACCTAAGAAAAAAACTCCTGGACCAGACAGCTTCACTGCTGAATTTTATCAAACATTTAGTGAAGACCTAAAACCCATCGTCCTTAAAGTTTCCCAAAGAGTAGAAGAAGAGGGAATACTTCCAAATTCATTCTATGATGCCAGCATCATTCTAATACCAAAACCAGGCAAAGATACCACAAAAAAAGAAAATTACAGACCAATATCTCTGATGAACATAGATGTAAAACTACTCCACAAAATATTAGCAAACTGAATTCAAAAATACATCAAAAAGATGATCCATCATGATCAAGTAGGATTTATTCCAGGGATGCAAGGATGGTACAATATTCAAAAATCCATCAACATCGTCCACCACATTAACAGAAAGACAAAAACCACATGATCACCTCCATAGATGCTGAAAAAGCATTTGAAAAAATTCAACATCCATTCATGATAAAAACTCTCAGAAAAATGGGTACAGAGGGCAAGTACCTCAACATAATAAAGGCCATATATGAAAAACCCACAGCCAATATTATACTGAACAGCAAGAAGCTGAAAGCTTTTACTTTAAGATCGGAACAAGATAAGGATGCCCACTCTCCCCACTTCTATTCAACATAGTTCTAGAGGTCCTAGCCACGGCAATCAGACAACACAAAGAAATAAAAGGCATCCAGATTGGCAGGGAAGAAGTTAAACTGTCCCTGTTTGCAGATGACATGATATTGTACATAAAAAACCCTAAAGAATCTACTCCAAAACTAATATCTGAATTCAGCAAGCTGCAGGATACAAAATTAATATGCAGAAATCTGTAGCATTCCTACACATTAACAATGACCAAGCAGAGAGAGATATCAGGAAAACAATTCCATTCAAAGTTGCGTCAAAAAGAATAAAATACCTATGAATAAACCTAACCAAGGAAGTGAAAGACCTATAATCTAAAAACTGTAAGACACGCATGAGAGAAATTAAAGAAGATACCAATAAATGGAAACACATCCCATGCTCATGGAGAGGAAGACTTACTATTGTCAAAATGGCCATCCTGCCTAAAGCAATCTACAGATTCAATGCAATCCCTATCAAAATACCAATAGCACTCTTCAATGAACTTGAGCAAATCGTTCTAAAATTCATATGGAACTACAAAAGACCCTGAATAGCCAAAGCAATCCTGAGAAGGAAGAATAAAGCTGGGGGGATTATGCTCCCCAACTTCAAGCTTTACTACAAAGCCACAGTAATCAAAGCAATTTGGTACTGGCACAAGAACAGACCCATACACTAACAGAACAGACTAGAGAGCCCTGATATAAACCCAACCATATATGGTCAATTAATATACGATAAAGAAGCCATGGACATACAATGGGGAATTGACAGCCTCTTCAACAGCTGGTATTCGCAAAAGTGAACAGCTGCATGGAAGAGAATGAAACTGGATTATTGTTTAACACCATACACAAAAGTAAACTCAAAATGTATCAAAGACCTGAATGTAAGTCATGAAACCATAAAACTCTTAGAAGACAACATAGGCAAAACTCTCCTGAATATAAGCATGAGCAACTTCTTCCTGAATGCATTGTCTCAAGCAGGGAAACAAAAGCAAAAATGAACACATGACACTACATCAAACTAAAAAGCTTCTGTATGGCAAAGGACACCATCAACAGAACAAAAAGGTATCCTACAGTATGGGAGAATATATTTGTAAATGACATATCCGACAAGGGGTTAGTTAACATGCAAAAGATATAAAGAACTTACATGCCTCAACACGCAAAAAGCAAATAACCCAATTAAAAAATGGGCAGAGGATATGAAGAGACAATTCTCCAATGAAGAAATTCAGATTGCCAACAGACACATGAAAAGATGCTCCACATCACTAATCATCAGGGAAATGCAAACTAAAACCAAATGAGATATCACCTCACACCAGTTAGGATGGCCACCATCCAAAAGACTAAGAACAACAAATGCTGGCGATGATGTGGAGAAAGGGGGACCCTCCTACACTGCTGGTGGGAATGTAAGCTAGTTCAACCACTGTGAAAGCAATATAGAGGCTCCCCAATAAACTAAAAATAGAAATACCATTTGACCAGGAAATCCCCTTCCTTGGAATTTACCCAAAGAATACAACTTCTTAGATTCAAAAAGACATATACACCCCTATGTTTATCACAGCACTATTTACAATAGCCAAGATATGGAAGCAACCTAAGAGTCCATCAGTAGATGAATGGATAAAGAAGAGGTGGTACATATACACAATGGAATACTATTCAGCCATAAGAAAGAAACAGATCATACCATTTGCAACAACATGGATGAATCTGGAGGATATTATGCGCAGTGAAATAAGCCAGGCAGAGAAAGACAAGTGCCAAATGATTTCCCTCATTTGTGGAGTATAACAACGCAGCAAAATTGAAGGAACAAAACAGCAGCAGACTCAGAGACTCCAAGAAGGGACTAGTGGTTACCAAAGGGGAGGGGTGTGCAAAGGTGGGTTGGGAGGTAGGGGAAGGGGATTGAGGGGTATTATGTTTAGTACACATGGTGTGGGGGGTCATGGGGAAACAGTGTAGCACAGAGAAGGCAAACAGTGAATCTGTGTCATCTTACTACACTGATGGACAGTGACTGCATTGGGGTATGGGTGCAGACTTGATAATATGGATAAAAGTAGTCACCACATTGTTTTTTCATGTGAAACCTTCATAAGAGTGTATATCAATAATACCTTAATAAAATACTAAAATGAAAAAAAAAGAAATACATTAGTAGACAATACATACAAAGCTACTTATGTTGCTCCACTAGAAGACATTAGTCTAATGCACTTACTCACTGGGTAGCAGGGGTAGTGAAGAAAGGATTGCCCTCAACCCTCAAAAATGTTGCTGAAAGGTTTTTTTTTTGCATTGAAAATAATACATCTATAGGCATTTGAGGAGGAAACTTAATTCAGGCTGCATTTTTGTTTCAAATTAATTTGTATCTAAACTCAAAATAATAAATTTGGATATTATCAGCACTTTGCCCATGAAATAATATTGTGAGTAAGAAAATGAATGCTTAATTGGATCATGTTCTATTTGAAGCTTTTCCATTTTTTTATTCCATAAAATGGGAATTTAATGTCGTAAGTGATGCAGCCCTTCCATTCATCTTTCCAGAGCTACCAACTGTTCTGCTCTGTCCACACAGCACACCATGAAATAGAGGTATTTGTGTAATCACTAAAATTCATTTATTACTTAAATGTGATTAAGACTCTATATACATAACTTTATCAAGCTGATAAAGTATTTCGGTTTTCTACTGGGATGGAAATATACAAATAGAATTTCAATTAACAACATTTTGATTTGAGGTTTTATGATTTACATCAATCTATCTCCACTTAGTATATACTGAGGGATCCATATCCATTCTCAGAACAAGCATTCAGGAAGCCCACTGTGTCCTTGGAGTAGCAAAGGCAACCAAATGATTAAGTCGCAGTAGTACAGAAACGTATGTGGTAATGACTGAAATGGCAAAAGGTTGACACAGCAGTGAAGAAAAACCAACTGGCTCACATATAAGGTGTCATAAGAAGGTGTTTTAAACTTCACAATATCAAATAGGCATCTTCTATTATGACTACCATATAACGCTACTAGTGGCTATGAATTAATACAGGCAACTGTATATGAATCACTATCATGTGATAGGCCTCTACTAAGTATTTTACACACTGCATCTTATTTCATCTTTGTAACAACACTGTAAGGTGAATATTATAATCCCCCCATTTTACAGACAATGAAGCAAAGGTTTAGAGAAATTAAGTAAGTTACCAGAGACTCCGGGCTAGTTAATAATGGAGTCAGAATTCACACTAGGTCTGTTTGATTCCAGCCCCTGAATTCTTGGCCATTAAGCTGTACATCACTTGTGAGCAAGTCCTCCAGGAGTGGTAGGCAGAGTATAAAGCTGCATGCTGCAAACCTGACTTCCGTTTGCAATTTTGAGCTTTTTCACTTAAATTCCTGTGACTGCTGCCTTTACTCAAAAACAACAGCAACAGTAAATGTTTATTTTAATGCTAAAGTTTTGAAGCCTCTTCAAAAAAAAATGCAGCAACATTTTCACTTTCCATGAAGATTGTGACACTTGTCCACTGGCTTTATGTACCATCATGATACTTCTACAGTTTGAGAATGTCACCTAAATGGTATATGAGAATTACAAAAATACATAGTATAAAAGCAAATAAAGTTTTAAATAAAGATGAGAAATTTAAAACAGGAAAATGACACATGTAACGTATTTGAAGTCATGAATGAAGTTAGTACAGTAGTGCCTTACCAACAGCGGCTTTGGCAATCATGTTTTTATTTTTCTATAGAATGGTTGTATATATACACATAAAAATTTTAAACTGCGTGCAAATAGTTCTACATAGAATAGTTCCAATCCCCTTAAGCAAAGCAGTTTATTGGAATTATTACATCCCCACTTCTCCGGACCATTTTAATGAGCCTAGGGGATCCTGCATGTATAAAGCATCTATTTAAACTCCATGCTCTCAATATGTGCATAGAGAGTAAACATACATGTCCTTCAGGACCTTGGTAATTTGTGAACATGCCAAACAGTTACAGTGTTTGGCTAAGATTTGCTAAAAATGCAAAGGAGAATCTAAGTTTAAGATACATTAAATTTCAAGTCAGTAAGGGGTTGTTTTAAAAACTTTTAAAAGAAATGCACATTGCATAATATAAAACTTTTAGGAGAATCTGACTCAGCATATTACCCCACTTCAGCAGATTTCCTGAATAACTAAATGTGATTCTAGAGAAAAGTTACCTACTAGTGTGTGTGTGTGTGTGTGTGTGTGTGTGTGTGTGTGTGTGTGTGTGTGTGTGTTTAATTAGTGCTTTGGTTTCAATCGAATGGATAAATTTAAAGCAAATTTATAACTCAGATTGGTGCAGTTTATTTTGGAAGTGAATTTTTATGAAAATTGTTATTTACTAAGGTTTAATTTTTTTAACGGCAATTTTATTTTGCATTCTCTTAGTCTAGTCAACTATAGTTTAGATACAGGTGCCAGGATGACATGGTATGCTAAGTAGATGTGCAACACAGATTTGAACATAAGATTCGTATAATGCAATTGATTACATGATTTACAGCATCCAGGAGATAAAAATAAACCACTGACAATCAGGACATTCTTTCTCTTCTATACCTGCTTTCTCATCCTGGCTCAAAGTGTCTGGAGTCATCTCTGATATCTCCCTACTTCAGGTCCCATATTTAATAATCAAGTCCTGTAGTTCCACTGTCATGGATCTTTCAAATCAATTTCTTCCTTTCTATTCTCATTGCCACCACCATACTTCAGACTTGCATTACCACAATCTGTTCTGTTACAATACAGCCTTCACACTAATCAATCCTGAAAATGCCATCAGGTTAATTTTTATAAAATGCAATTCTGGACATTTCATTTCACCTGCTCAAAATTTTTTAACAGCTCCCTAATGCCTAGAGAATATCCTTCTTGTCTTAGAATTCACTGCCCACTGCATTATAATTATTGGTAGATATTTTGTTTCTTCTTAGATGGTGGGACTTTTACCTTTGTGTATATAAAATAACTGGCACATAAATTTACATATAGAAGCATGTAGTCATTCTTATAGATTCTAAATAGTCATGATATATATCTAAATTCCTCAATTTAATCTAACATTTAATTATCACAGGATTAAACCCTATTGTTTTCTATTTCCTCCAGACTACAATATTTGTTACTTCAGAAATTTTTCTATCATGGTTTTTCAGAATTAAATACCACAGAGAATTTCTCAAAAAGTAGCCATCACTCTTTATTCCTGTTTTTAACTGTGAAACAGACTGTTTTGCTTTGACTCCTTCATAAACCCAAGTCTAACAGGTATTTCCTTGGCTATTCTTGGAAAAAACAGAAATAAAAGCCAGTCCAGGAGCATCTGAGTACAGTGAGTTCAGAGCACTTTGAGGGTCCGGCTGGGGTGACAGGGAGCTCACAGCTGAATGCCTGTTCCTCAGTGGAGGAGTGGAAGGACACAGGAAACAGAAGCCATGTCAGGCGAGTGTCTCCTGAGGAAATCTGCCAACCTGACAGTGACTTGCCCAGGAAATAAGGATGCACTTAGAGCCACCCTACCTTCAAATGACCACCAGGACAAGAGCCATTAGGTATTAAACCGGTGTGTGCTATCCATGATTGCATTTGGATCTCCCAGCTTAGTGGCATCAGAACTAATGACTGAGACAGATAAAGTGGCATACTTCCTGCATGGACTAAGATTCTGCATGAAAGCCAAAATAAAGTGCTCCACACCTGCCACATTTGAAAAAACATAGTCATAATTCCTGAGATGCTTATCTAAACTTTCTCATCTTAAAGTCTTGAATGGATCAGCTCAAAAAGATTTGCGATATTTCTAAGAGAAAATCACAAAACTTCAGTGGGCATATATCAGTTCCAAATCTCTTACTCAGGCTAACTTCAAAATTACATTTTCTCTGACTCCTACATGTGTGACCTGATAAGATCACTGATATATATTAATTACTGTAAAAAGACAACACAATGACCTAGAATGAATAAAACAGTGATTTTAAAAAGCCCTCATTCCAATGCTCTAGACTCGAATTACTTAGATTTTAAAATATACACATAAACTCTATTTGGCAAGTGAAATAAAAACTTGCAAAATATTTTGAAATTACCTCACAGAGTTTTAAACTAATTATAAACATTATCTTTTCCTCCTTTTTTCTTCTATATAATAGGATTGTAATTGAGCTTTTTCTGAAAACATCTCAGCTTAGTAACTTAAAAAATCTGCTATATTCAAGATATTTTGCTAATGTCATAAAAGAGATACAAAATAATTGGATGACTGAAAAAATTTAAATTAAAAATTATGTTTTCTTCCAAAACCTGAAGGCATTATTGAGACACAACTTGGACAAATGAAAGAATTTCAGCAGAACTAAAGGTAAGGAGTTTTCAAAAAAGAGAACATTTGAAGTAATATTAAAATAGATATAATAAAATGAAGTTTCTTTAGGTAGTTTAGGGATTCAGATTGCCTAGAACAAAGAATGCATAAAAACAAAGTAGTTGATTAAAAGGCAAAGTACAATGGCAATAAGATTACAGAAGCCTTTAGCCACAAAATGGGCATGAAATGTGCTCTGTAAGCTGTGGAGAATTATTAGCATGAATATTTTACTAATTCATCTTATTATTTTATTTGCAAGTAATACCTAGCAATATAACATTAGAAAATATAATAAATATTACATGATATCACACTATGGTTAACATTTCAGTGTATGTCATCTTAAAAGAAAAATTTACAAAAAACGAGACCATAGTCAGCATAAAGTTGCCTGCTTCTTAAAATATATGTCTATATACTTAATATATAATGAAGGTTCTTACATAACACTTTTTTTCATATCTTTCTTTTAAATAACTGCATAAAATTTCATTTATTGAATATACTCTAACTTAATGTAACCATTTCTATATTATTACATATTTAGACTGCTTTTTTTTATTATTACAAGTACAACAAAAAAAAATACTTATTAAGCACCTACCATATGCCAGACTCTGTTCTAAACACTTTACATAAGACAGAATAAAACTAATTTCCTGCTCCCATGGAACTTAACATTTTGGAGTTACGTTAGCATCTTTGCACATGCATCTTTAGCATTGATTTACTTTCATCTGTACAATAAATTCTGGAGGCAAAATTTCAATACCAAAAGAATAAAGTATTTTTAAGGGTATAAATGTATAAGTATATTTTTCCCTATACCTCTAATATCATGGAGTATTACAAAATATTTTGGCCTTTGCAAAAAAAACAGATGTGAATTACATGTTATTTTCTATAATGGATGTTTTTACTTTGCTAGTGGTTTTGAACATTTTCATGTTTGCTGTTACTGATTATTATTTTGCATGTTGAAATGCCTATTTGTCCCTTTGACATAAATATCTTCATTTTTATTTCCTTTTTATTCATGACATTTCATTACAAATTAAGAAAATTCTTTGCTAGGCATGTATTTTTCAAACACTTTTCCCATTGTCAAATATAGGTATGTTCATGTATGTAAACATATATAAGTGTCTGTAAATATATATATATATATATATAAAACATTTTGTGGTAACTTTTGCTACAGAGGTTCATGATGGTTTTGGTTTTGGTGTTGTTTAAAAATGAATTACTAAAAGCAAGAGTTATACAAATTACCTATATTTTCCTTTAGTACTATAAAAAATTTGGGGGGGGCATTAATTCATCAATTTATGCTGTGTGATGTAGGACTCAAATTTGCTTTTCCAAGAGGTGAACCTCCTATCACAATGCTACTAATTGACTAATCCATCATTTTTTCTCAATGATCTGTTCTCAAAAAGTAAGGTCTTCTCTAAAGGCATTCTTTCTCTAAGATACAGGATGCAAAAAAATTTTTAAATAGTTCATTAGTACCATTTTACCTATGTTTTCCAAATACTTCAGTAAATCCCATCTAGGATTAAGACAGTGGATGCCAATTCTTCACTATTGTAAGAGAATTCTGAAGCTCCCTCCCATTTTAGTCCTGCACGTTCAAGATTCCAAAAGTCACTCTTTGTTTTTTCTTTCTAAACATCTTACTTTCTAATATCCATACCTTATTTCAATTTATAATATGAATACATTGGCCAAATGTTTTAATGGGCTATAGCTAGAAAAACAGACAGTAGCTGCCTAAGACAGGATTACTATGTACAGTTTAAATCCATGCTATCTAGATGAATCTTGGAACTAACACCTCCATATACCCATTACACAGAAACTTTAGCAGGGAACTAGTACAGCTAAGTCATGCTCTTGGAAGAGCCGTTAATAGTAGTATCCTCAGAACTTCCGGGAAGATGGCGGTGAGAGCAGGGCGGCAGAAATCTCCTCCCAACACTATATTTATCTACAAAAACACAGAAAATACATCTATTCCTAACAGAGAGACGAGAATACACAGGAAAGCGCACAGCGTGCAGCTACACCCGAGAGGACTCGGCACCCTGAGAGGCGGGTAAGATACGGAGCCGCGACCCGGCGGGACCCGAGCACTCCCCCACCCCAGCGCACCGGCGGGAGGAGAGGACTCAGAGCCGGGAGGGAGTGGAAGTACACCCCCCGCGAAGTAGCCAGCTCCGGGGATCTGCGCGGGGAGCGCTGACCCACATTGTGCAGTGCAGCGGAGATTGGAGAGACAGAGGGGCAGGATCTGAGCGGGGAACGCGCCAGGGGGCTTGCAGCTGGCTCCGGGAAGGAAAAAAAAATTGCGCGCTTTCCTCAGCGGTCTTAAAGAGACAGGAGCCCAGCGGAGGAGCCGGATCGCCCCAGCACACTCAGCACAGCAGGCTGGAAGTCCTGGGGAGTTTCAGACGCCTTACCTGGCGACTGAGGAAGCGTAGCCATACTTAACCCTTCTCACTGGGATCAACAGCCTCCTATTCGTTCCCACCCCTGCCAGAGCGATAAAGGGCCCTGCGGAGCGGCACAGTCACAGCTGTGGAATAGAGGGGCAATAACGCCACCTAGAGCATTCCCACAGAATCTACGTCCGGTGGGCATTTTTTTTTTTCTTTTTGTTTTTTCTTTTCTTTCTTTTTTTCTTTTTTTTTCTTTTTTTCTCTTTTTTTTTCCTTCACTTTTTAAAGTCTTAAAGAGCCCAGCTGACATACGTGGCAACTATCAGTGACCAAATTATACAGCCATGAAAAGACAGAGGAATATGGTTCAGACCAAAATCAACCAGACAACCCCAGAGAGGGAGTCTGAAGGGATGGAAATGCACAACCTCCCTGAAAAAGAATTTAGAATAAAAGTCATAACCATGCTGATGGACCTACAGAGAAATGTGCAAGAGCTGAGGGAGGAAGTAAGGGAACTGAGGAAAGACAATACAGAAATCAGACAAGCGATCGACTGGCTTAACAGCAGAATGGATGAGATGCGAGAGACTGTTAATGGAATAGAAAACAGAGAACAGGAGTACAGAGCAGCTGAGGCAGAGAGAGATAAAAGGATTTCTAGGAATGAAAGAATATTAAGAGAACTGTGTGACCAAGCCAAATGGAACAATATTCGCATTATAGGAGTACCTGAGGAAGAAGAGAGAGAAAAAGGGATAGACAGTGGCTTTGAAGAAATAATTGCTGAAAACTTTCCCTCGCTGGGGAAGGAAGTAGTCTCGCAGTCCACCGAAGCTCATAGATATCCCAACACAAGGGACCCAAGGAAGACAACACCAAGACACATAATAATTAAGATGGCAAAGATCAAAGATAAACACAGGGTATTAAAGGCAGCTAGAGAGAGAAAGATCACCTACAAAGGAAAACCCATCAGACTATCATCAGACTTCTCAACAGAAACCTTACAGGCCAGAAGAGAATGGCATGATATATTTAACGTTATGAAACAGAAGGGCCTCGAACCAAGAATATTGTATCCAGCACGATTATCATTTAAATATGATGAGGGATTAAACAATTTCCAGATAAACGAAAGTTAAGAGAATTTTATGCCTCATAAACCAACCACTACAGGATATCTTAAATGGACTGTCGTGATGGAAGCAATACCTAAGGCTAAAAAGATACCAGAGGGAAAAAAAAATTTTAGCAAAGAAAGCAGATCATCCAATAATTAACCAAAGGCAAAGAATAAAACACCTATTATAGAAAGAATGGGAGGAGGAGGAATAAGAAGGAGAGAAACAAAGAACCAGACTGTGTTTACAATAATTTAACAAGAAAGTTAAGTTAGATTGTTAGATAGTAAAGAAGCAACCCTAGAACCCTTGGTAACCACGAATCTAAAGCCAGCAATGGCAATAAGTACATACCTATCAATAATCACCCTAAATGTAAATGGACTGAATGCACCAATCAAAAGACACAGAGTAACAGAATGGATAAAAAGGCAAGACCCATCTATATGCTGCCTGCAAGAAATTCACCTCAAATCCAAAGATATACAAAGACTAAAAATGAAGGGATGGAAAAAGATATTTCATGCAAACAACAAAGAGAAAAATGCAGGTGTTGCACTACTTGTATCAGACAAAATAGACTTCAAAACAAAGAAAGTAGCAAAAGATAAAGAAGGACATTACATAATGATAAAGGGGTCAGTCCAACAAGAAGATATAACCATTATAAATATATATGCACCCAACACAGGAGCGCCAGCATATGTGAGACAATACTAACAGAATTAAAGGAGGAAATAGACAGCAATGCATTCATCTTAGGAGACTTCAACACACCACTCACTCCAGAGGACAGATCAACCAGACAGAAAATAAGTAAAGACACAGAGGCACTGAACAACACACTAGAGCAGATGGACCTAACAGACATCTACAGAACTCTACACCCAAAAGCAACAGGACACACATTCTTCTCAAGTGCACATGGAACATTTTCCAGAATAGACCACATACTAGGCCACAAAAAGAACCTCAGTAATTACAAAAATATTGAAATCCTACCAAGCAACTTCTCAGATCACCAAGGTATAAAACGAGAAATAAATTTTAGAAAGAAATCAAAAAAGCTCACAAATACATGGAGACTTAACAACACTCTCCTAATTAATCAATGGGTTAACGACCAAATCAAAACAGAAATCGAAGAATATATGGAGACTAATGACAACAACAACACAAAGTCACAAGTTCTGTGGGACGCAGCAAAGGCAGTTCTAAGAGGAAAGTATATTGCAATCCAGGCCTATTTAAAGAGGGAAGAATATTCCCAAATGAATAGTCTAAAGACACAATTACTGAAATTGGAAAAAGAAGAACAAATGAGGCCCAAAGTCACCAGAAGGAGGGACATAATAAAGATTAGAGAA